>JABASF010000109.1:0-68507 GCA_019776145.1 Harlomillsia oculata | reverse complement strand
ACATTTTTCAAGATTAGATTTTTAATTTTCGCCGTTAGAATTTTAATGGGGTCATGCCATATTTTGTAAACGTTTAATATAACAATAACAATAGATCCAAGTGATTGGCCATTGGGGGTTTGGGGCTGGGGCTGGAGACTCACAGAATCATAGTTGTCGGTTTGTTTTCTCTCTTCATTTTTAAAGTTCTCGGAATCTGAAAAGTCTGAATCTGAAATCTGAATGCATGCAACTTTGTTTCGGATGGGGTATTGTGAGACGGGCTTGTCCTGAATTACCCGGCCGGCGATGATATGCAAAATAATCAACAATTTGATATAAGCACTTTCCTTTATGTTCCGGATGCATGTATTTTGTGAAGTTTAGAATGTATCATGTATCTAGATTCTAGAGTAGATTGCACATTTGACTTTTGATGAATCGTCATATTACTCAATATCAGTATGCAATATCAGCATCAGCAAACCTCAGCAGAATTCGTTCTAATGCACACTTGCACCACCCCACAAGAACATTCATGCAAAAGATTACTACATTTCAGATACGATACTATAGACTAAAGCGAAACATGAATAAAAAGGGAATGCATTGCATGTTACAGGATGAGCGAACAAGTCAACAAGCAAAAGTTAACAAGTGTGTTTTTTACAGTCATCCCAGAGTCATTTGCTTGGTTTGATTCGACCAGCTAACATTGCAAAGGAGTTTGTCCAGAACTCCAGCGGAGAAGAGGGTTAAAAAGTATAGAAGATAAACTTGAGTCGAGGGGCCTCTTGGAAGAAATCAAGTGAAAGAATATCTTGCTAACGTGTTTTTGTGTATTCTTCATTTACATGCTACGCTGCGCTATAGCAAGTTGTAATAAGTTAGTGCAAGTGTTCCAAAGTTTTTGTCAAGGGAAGAAATTGAAAGTGGCCGAGTTGCCAGACTGGAGACTTGGAGAGGAATGCTAAAAGTACACGTCCAGGGGAGGCGAGAGACGCACCTGTAATCAAGTAATCATTTTCTGGAAGGTAAATCAAAGAGGTTGCAACCTCGTGGGCCGTCAGTCGTCGTTCGTATCATCATTGTTCCTTATATCCATACTCCATAGTCAACACCCAAAAAATCTTACTTTATACGCTCTGCCATATCAGCTCAGGTGAATCGTCGTCGTCCGTCGCTGTCGTCCTTCCTCTATATAAAATGCTATGCTTAATGAAATTTACCTTGACTCCATATAAGAGACTTTAACTTTTATAAGAAGCCAAAAACGCAGAGTTCCATCCAACAAGCCCCATAGCCCGTAACCAAAACCTCAGACCAAACCCTTCAAAATGTTATTCCTGGTACGTACAATTTTGTAATGTGTTCTACTACACACTACAAGGCGTAGTACATCAGTACATGTAGAAAATTGAAGCAGCATCTTGCAGTTTGTGGTAGTCCGTCCATTCCGTCGCTGCTTTCGTTAACATTTATTTTTTATTGTACAATTTTTTAACGTGTGTGCCCATGTACACTTGTCCACTTTGGCTTTTTTGACTTTTATAAGTAACTTTACGTAGTTGATAAGGGATGGTTAGAATAATATAAACTGTTTTCTCCTTTTCTCTATGCTGCACGGTACAAGTGCAACAACGTATACTGCAATGGTCCGTGTTTAGTCAACTTTAATCTTTTAAGGTTTTAAGACACGGGCGTTTTTACCTTCTTGGTTCGATGTAACAAGTGATCACGAACAAGGAACGACAACTGCCGACTGTGAAAAAAACTGTATAAAACTAATGTATAAAACTGATGTACCTCGGCATTTCTACATCAAGTTATTTGTGTAAGTGCAATTCCGTTGTTTGTTTCTTATTAGTATAACTTATTATAGTTGACAAGTGATTTTAATATTAGGTGCCTGCTGGTAGACTAGGCTTGATTACGAAACGATTTTTAATAGATTTTGGAGAGTGCTTAATCTTTTAAGGTTTTAAGACACGGGCGTTTTTACCTTCTTGGTTCGATGTAACAAGTGACCACGAACAAGGAATGACAACTGCCGACTGTGAAAAAAAACTGTATAAAACTAATGTATAAAACTGATGTACCTCAGTATTTCTACATCAAGTTATTTGTGTAAGTGCAATTCCGTTGTTTGTTTCTTATTAGTATAACTTATTATAGTTGACAAGTGATTTTAATATTAGGTTCCTGGTAGACTAGGCTTGATTACGAAACGATTTTTAATAGATTTTGGAGAGTGCTTAATTTTTGCATTTCGTAAAGCGTCGTTATTTTTTTAAAAGGTGGCTTTATTATTTTGCTCATTGAATGCTTGTAATATAGCTTAGAAAGTGGTAATATACTGAAAAAATGGTACGACACAAAATAGGTGTTGTAAGTATAGTTAAGTTGTTTAGTTTGTTAGTGTTTGTTGACTAATCTGTTTGTATTTTCTTATCTTATAGGAGTATAGGACGAAGGAGAGAGAAGCATTATTAAAATACGAGACAACGACAAATCTGTGACTGAAAAGTTTAGAAGGAAGTGAAATATTCAGAATTCCAAAAGGTTTCATTTTTTTAGTATCGTCAATGTACATCGATTTATCAGGTTGGATCGTTAAGCTGTTTCGTTGCTGATGATCGAAATCGCACGGATCATATGGACTTTATGGCATTGTGCCATGCAGAGCAGTCACAGGAGCAGTGAATGGTGACATATTGCATTGGTGCCTCGTTCGACATCAATGTGAAAGTCCACGAACACTACTTTGTGTTTAATCAACGGATGTTGCTGCTGTGTGGAGGAAGTTGAACTTTCATCTTTGTCGTCGACGTCGTCCGTCGTCGTCGTATTTGTTTGTTTTGTGCCGTAGTCATCAGGTTCTCTGGTTCTCGGAACACAATAACCTCTTATCAGACTCTTATCGGCGTTGGTTTACGGAAGAAGTGAGCATGTTTATTTGAGTTTTATGTTGACTCAGCATTGATCTGATCATTACTATTGCATAAAGTGAACTGAAAAAGCCGTCCACTCCACAACAAATCAAAGTCTCAACACGTCTTGTCACAATAATACACAGAGCTCAAAAAATAGTATTATTAAAAATTAATTCATTGAAGTGATCTGTCATCGATACGCCGATACTCGATACCTTAAAAGTGAATCATAGAGTGATGTGATGCTTGACTGGATTGAAAGTATTAAAGGATCGTATTATAAACATGTAAGTGACAAAAGAGTGAAAAGTGCCTTAGTGCCTTCGCCATCAAAGTTGTAAATGGTGATCGTCCTTGATCGCGCAATAAGTGATTGTGATAGTGCATGCACCTCTCAATTGGACGTAAACATTGATGTCCTTATTTTGTATTGAGCATTTGTAAGCAAGCAGTGACGCAATCGCCTTGATATGTGCCTTTTCTTATTGGGCCCCATTGTCATTGATTCTATTGCCTTTTAATCATCAACATTCCGCCTCATCAAAAAATTACACCATGTTTGGCAAAAAGAAAAAGAAGGTAGTTATCAGTCAACCGTCTAATTTTGAACATCGTGTTCACACGGGTTACGACAAGAAAGAAGGAAAGTTCGTCGGGTTACCTCCACAATGGGCTTCGGTCGTGGGGAACAATCAGATTTTGAAAAGTACCAATCGTCCATTGCCGTTGGTTGACCCTTCAGAAATTACTCATACAGAAATTTTGGATTTGAAGGTAAGTAAAAATGAATTTGGCAACTTTCTGTTTTCTCATTATCATTTCCATTACATGTGAAACTTTGTTTCAAAACAGACGGTGGTGAGAGGAGATTCCAAAGGTTTAAATGGAATTCCAAAAGTGTCAAATGTGGCTCGATCAAATTCTTTGCGATCACAAAGCCCGCCGCGGCTACGGCGAGATCATCGAATGCAAATCCCGCCGTCAGTCCCAGAAGAAGATATCAGGCATTCCAGATCTTCATCCAGATTCTCACCACATTCTCACAATTTTCCGCCTGCGCAAGGAGGATTTTTCCATCCACAAGAACATTTCCACCACAATCCTATTGACGTGAGTTCTTTTTCTAGCAACTGGTTTGTAATTTCATCATTTCATGACAGAAAGTATCTGATTTCGGACTCATGATGAATGTACTGTTCTATTCTGACAATATAACAGCCAAAATTCCCAAATCACTCTTCGTTGTTGCCGTTACATCAACGAATGGTGTCTCAGTCACCACATGGCCATTTGCATGGGCATGTTACTCCTTCTCTTTTTACCGGGACGAATGCTGCTGGACCAAATTCCAATGGTGTTCAGGTATACTAGCGATTTATGAGCTTTCATGCATTACATTCTTGCATATTATCTTCCATTGTTCCATTCATATCATCATAATCGTTATATCGCGTTTATAGTGGCAGAAACTTTTATGATTTCGATGAGCATGATACGGTTGCGTTTGTCATGCATTTATATTTGGATAACAATTGATGTTATATTTTGGAAATTCTGTTCCTGTAGGATCCGTCACCTATCCATCCATTGGGTGGTCACAGCAGCGTAAGCATTCACAGTTTCCAAGTTCCATTGAATGGGATGTCAAATCAGAATCGTTTCTCTGGTTCTTTGGCCACCGGCGGGGCTCCGCCGACCAGCATTTCTCATCAACATAACCAGTGGAACGGGACTGGGACCGCAACGGGTGCTTCCAATGGAAATGGGCCGAGTTGGAACTACAATAATAATTTACATAACAATGTCAATCATGGGATGACAACCAGCACAAGTTTCCCTGGGGCAATCCATCAGCATCAACATCAAGGGCCACCGGTGCCGGCCGTGCCTCAACCTATGAACTTGAATCGCTATCCTCATCCCAGTCCGTCGAATCCTCACATGTCAATTAGTAGTGCAGGTAGCGGCGGAAGTGCAAGTGGAGGGACAGGAACGAGTGGTCAACCATCTCCGGTGCAAAGCCTAAGCAATCACAATAATCAGTTTGCACCTCATCAGCAGTCAAAAACTTTTCATCACAACAATGCACCCGCTCCAGTGTTGAAATCGAATGAGAATTCTAACTCACACCAGCATGTTACACCTCCTTTAGTCAAGGCATCTCCTCCTTTCGCCCCTGTTTCGCCAACTGATCACAATCAAAATACAAAATCTCAAGCGGCTGCTCCAACTCAGCTGCCTCCGAAACCGTCTCCACAACAGTCACAAGCACCGGAGCAACATAGATTAACTCATGAACAGGTACGTACATATAAATGACGTTGAGTTGTTGTAAGTGAATTGACTCACTAAGTGAGACATTTATCTAGCATGATAAGTCGACGCATTCAATGGTCCATGACAGAATGAGTTTCTCACGAAAGGGGCTATGCGGGTTTCCTTTACCCATTTTCATGAATATTTATGATAAGGCATTCCAACATTTTTATTACTTGTAGTTGTAATGTTTTATCGTTGGGAATCTAATAGTTTCGTGCCGCTCTGCAAATGGTCGTTAGTCCCGGAGACCCAAGGGAGAATTTGGACAATTTCATCAAAATTGGCGAAGGTTCTACTGGAATTGTGTGCATTGCCACTGATCGGACAACAAGGAAACAAGTAGCTGTGAAGAAAATGGATCTTCGCAAACAACAACGTCGCGAACTTCTCTTCAACGAGGTATGATAATGAAAATGGAATAGAAAGTCGAAGAGCGTGACGAGAAATAAATGTTTGGATGGATGGGATTACAGGTGGTCATCATGCGGGATTACCATCATCCAAATATTGTAGAAATGTATGACAGTTTCCTGGTGGAGGACGAGCTGTGGGTCGTGATGGAGTATCTGGAGGGTGGGGCTCTGACCGACATTGTGACACACGCCAGGATGGATGAAGAGCAGATTGCTACTGTCTGCAGACAGTGTCTCAAAGCTCTTGCCTATCTTCATTCGCAAGGAGTCATTCATCGTGACATCAAGAGTGACTCGATCCTCTTGGCTGCCGATGGAAGGGTGAGTATGAGTTGCAGTTGCAGCTTCTCGTTCTTTAATTAGACTAATGGGTGTTTTCCTATTTACTATAACTTTCATTTCATTACTTTTTGGCGGTCTGCATATTTGCTCAAGAGTGACGCTTCGCTGCGTCTCAATTGTTTTGCACAACCTTTTGTCCTGCACCGTATTGATTATACTCTGTTAGTAGAAATGTCACCTCACCTTTGCCTCTAATTAATGCGACATGATTTAATCCATTGTGAATGTTGTTTGTGTGATCGCATAGGTCAAGCTGTCGGATTTTGGATTCTGTGCACAAGTATCGCAGGAGTTGCCAAAAAGGAAGTCATTAGTAGGAACGCCTTATTGGATGTCACCGGAAGTTATTTCACGTCTACCCTACGGGCCGGAAGTTGACATTTGGTCGATGGGTATCATGGTCATTGAGATGGTCGACGGTGAACCTCCGTTCTTCAATGAGCCGCCACTTCAAGCCATGAGAAGGATACGCGATATGCCACCCCCAAAGCTAAAAAATACTCATAAGGTAGTCATTTCAATCATTAATGCTATGTTTATTTGGTTTTTTGTCGCCCGTTTTATTTTAGGTTTTTTACTTAGCATGCACAAATCCGTAATCACTAATCACACCGATTTCATTTTAATTTGCTTCCTCAGGTTTCAGCGCGTTTGCACGGATTTCTGGAACGAATGTTGGTACGAGACCCATCACAAAGAGCAACTGCAGCGGAGTTGTTGCAGCATCCTTTCCTGCGTGAAGCTGGACCACCTTCTGTGTTGGTACCACTGATGCAAAATCTGAATCGAACATTGATATCTATGCCGAATCATCCCGCGTAAAATCTTCCCTTTCATTCTATAAAGAGTTTTGTTTTATTATTTTAGTTTGACATCCTTTGGGGTCATTATATTATATATTTAATTCTGGCTGTCTTCTGTTAGTATTAATAACAATGAATGAGTTAATTGACGATAAAAGAAGACTTGATGGTACAAACTGCAGAAGTGTAGATGATTGAGATGACTTAGAACTTAGACGAGCAGAAACTTAAAACTGTACATGAATTTTAGAAGTTAACACTAGCTTAGCTAAGCAAGTTACATAAGGTAGGGTAGAGGAAAATGTAGGCGAGAGACGTAGGTGTGTAAGTGTAATTGGCCGTTAATGAGTGTGATTACAGTTCAAGAGACAATGTCATTGATACACAAAAAGTAAATCTGTTAGTGTTGTGCGTCATTGCAGCTGCAACAGACAATCGCAGAGACTATGGAATTAGTTAATAATCTAATTGTGTAGGATTTGGTAGGGCGGTAATTCATGAAGCCATTTCAGTAAAGAAGCCTACAGTAAATGTATGTGCAAATTTAATCCCAGACTGTTTCAATGTATGAAGTTGCCTCGATGTCTACGTTCCAGTAAAGTTTGTACCTTGAAAACATAATCCCTCCAGTTAGTACTTTGTATAAAGGCAATTATGCGCCTTACATCTAGATGAGCATTGCAAAACAACGTTGACTAGTTTCCTACCTAAAAGATAATCACATCAACTAGGATTCCAATTCCAAAACTTTGTAGTTGGTAGCTGGAAAAGACTACTATGAGAAAGAAAAGTGATTTCGTGCGCAATGTAGCAAGTTCATTTATAGATTTGTAGTACGAAATGCAGCGATCCAAATCGAAATCACATCGCGGTATACGTTGTAGCTTTATACAGAATTCAATTTCGCGAATCATATATTTGCAAGCAATTATTGGTATACCATCATGTCATAGTGAACAGGCCAATATGCGATCTATGATCAACTCAATCCCTAAAAATGTACACCGATCAGATGCAATGAAGAGTACTATATTATGTTCGTGTGGTTAGCATTGTGGCTGTGACTGCTGTAAAATGCATCATTTAGCCTGCTGTGGTTCTCTCATCCATTTCCACCGCGATTGCATTCTGTGACCGATTGCACGTTTACAGTCAGCTTGTCGTGTGAAATGTGTTTCTTGACCTTTTCTTTTTTGCATTGTTATTCTAATGAGAACAAAAAGTACTTATGTGCAGATGAGATACGTAAGCATCCTACACAATTTTGAAGTTCATTTTTTGCAAGTGAACAAATGAAGTCCCTGTGAGCAAACGATTTTGTTTACATTCCAAAGCTGGATCTTTCAATAAACGTAAAAAATAGTGACTGTTTTATTCCAATTCCGTCCGTCTGTATGAAGACATGACATTAAATGAAAAGTAAAACAAATGTAACAGTAGCTGCTATTAAGATACGAAACTTTGTATATTATTCATGAACTTTGACCTATGACAGCTGTCCATGTCAGCAAAACGATTGCAAAAAATTTACTATATTAATATTTTGTATTACATTTTAAAATGTCAGTGTAACTGTTATCTTGTAATCTTCGATTTTGTTACTTTATATTTTATTATGTCGATGGATGATGATATCGGATTTGCCATATTGATGTTTCACGCACCGTGCTAATTGTATTATAATTTTTAGATTTGGCAAATAAGTTGTAAGAATTTTAGTAATGATGAAACTGAAATGTCCCGACAAACTATAACACGTGTGAATAAGATGCATTTTTTGTATTTATTTTCCCATTTTAGTTTTTTTGGCAAAGATAAAGATTTTAACATTGTTTTTTGTTGTTAACAATAGAATCCGTAAGCATATTTCCTGTTTGCAATAGTAATGCAATGTGTATTTTCTAGAGTGTACGATTTGATAAGTTATAATAAATATGACGGATAATTATTTCACATATTTGTCGTTAATTTTTTATTTTACTACTAACAATTTCTAAGTGGTAGTTATACTTATAGTTAGAGCTACATAATAGTACTCTGGTGATGACGTCAGAGATGAAATGAACATCAATAATAATACTTTCGCTAAAGAGATACGTTGCATAAGGAATGCAAATTGGTTTTGCATTGACTTCAAATCCTTTTAGGCAGATCTGGGATGGACTAAAAATATTCTTTGGCATTTTTGGCATCGTTATTTAGACAGAATAATACACACGTCACATTTGACACATTTTTTGAAAACGTTTTTCGAAACGAAAGTAGTACATACACCAAACACCACCATGATACTATTACAGACTAGTATTTTCATGGAGGACGACATGACAGTATACAATAACAGGACAGGACAGCACAAAAGAGTTTTTCCTCTTTCTTCATGTATAGAATGCTATATTATAACAATACTTGACAGTTTTTTCTCGGTGACAACTGACAATGACAAGTTTATAGTATCGATACTTGAAATATGGTTTTAGCACTTTTGACAGGTGGTTTTTCTTTCTTTTGAATTTCAATATCACAAAAAATCCGTCCGTGTGTGTTTCTTCGTGTATTCATAGCTCACAAGGAAAGGCAAAAGCTTTATACAACTTTCTTTCCAGCAAACGAAGAACCACACACGACTGACACGACAATAAATTTGACACGAAAGTTTTTGAAAAACCTTAAGTTTTACAATATTGTTAGTAGTATTTTCCTATATCTCAAAACTTTGACATGATAGGTCGAATGGAATCACATTTAAGTCATACTGTTGAGGTATACATAACATACTCTCTCTGGTTGTCAATCTTCACCTCAACTTTTTAAAATTCCAGAAAATGATATGAATGAAAAAATGTGTTGAAATGAGAAAGAATCTCGGCTAGGATTTTGGTAACATAAATAAAGCTTAAAATCAAGTTTTCTATAAAGCTTGTTTCCACTATAAGGGGTTGGATTTTTGGTATAACTTCAAGGTTAAAATCAAGTTTTATACAAAAGCTTGTTGTTTAGTGGACCGATTGGTTTAACTCTGTTTACTTTGACATCAAGCAAATCGATGGGCTTTGTGTAAGGTTGTCGCAAAGATTCGGTTTGAGAGACGTCGACGTGGATGTGGATGACGCTTGGCAGACTCAAACTGGGTTACACAAAGAACTCTGATTTGGGCGACAGCTCGTACTCGATTTCATCGTTTTTGTACAGATCGATGGACTGTGTGGAACAAACAAAGGAGAAAAATCAAGTCACTTTATTATCCATATACGTACATACTTATTCTTTCAGAACTAAATATCGAATTGAAATATAACACTTGCGACTAGTGTCTATAGTGTGTGAGACGCAAGTTTTACTTCCGAACAGACCCAACAGTTGGAAGGATTCTCATTATTTTCTGTGAAGGGCTTCTGTACAATCTCGGTCGGGTAACAAGCGTATAAAACACCGCCACTCGGCTCGGGGGAAAAGTAATTAGCTTTTGTGCAAAAAAAAGCCATACGAGGTTCGGATCAGATTCGCTATTGTGTATTATGTTGAAGTGACCTGACTTTTTGCTCGTTTCGATTCAGAGTGAAGAAAGACAGAGAAAGAAGTCGTAAGATTGTGACTAATTATTTTAAAAGGAATACAAAAAGAAGGAATAAAAGATGATGGAGAAAGCAGCAATATAAAAAAAACTTACATTCTGAATGTCTCGGAGAAGATCTTCCATTTGCTTCTCATGGAGTTTCCTCAACTTTTCTTTCTCCTTTTCCCACTTCATTGCAGCCACACGTCGTTCTTCTATAAATTTCTTTGTATTGTTCTGATTTTTCTCTCGCAGTCTCCGGTCTTTTTCTGCTTTGTTTCGTAAGGTTTTGTCACTCGTCACTTCTTTTGCTGTTTCTACTGACGTTTTGGCTTGTTTCGCTTTCATCTCTTTATTATCTCTGAAATGTCAATATGAATGTTGGATGCTCATTCGAATTCATCATATAAATAACCTGTTTTCATCATTTCACAATATCACCATATCGTACACCAACTGTATATGGTCCATAGCCGTTTTTGCAATCATACTTTCGCAAATAGGGAACCAAACGCAAACGGGGAAAAACAATTTTCTCCGAAATTCCACTTTTCGGAAAGTAGATTAAGTTTCCTTCGCCATAATCTTCAACCACAAAACAACGGCGCATCTTCCAAAAGTATTGTGGAAAAAACCAAAATCTATATTTTCCTAACTGACTGCTACGTTTTGTGCGAGACGTTCTTTTGTGTTCCGCAATTTTGGCGAATAAGATTTTTTTCAGTAATACAAATTACATTTTTCTTTTTCGTTCTGTTCTATATTATTCTATTGTCTAAATCTGACTGTCTGACTTTTTCTACAACAAAATAAAACAATACGAATACGAAGTTGATACCTTTCATGCTTTACTTCCAGTTGTTTCATCTGAGTAGAATGACTGAGTTCCATGAGTTTCTTGAGAATGTCTCCTTGCGCTTGCAAATGAGTTTTCATCATTTCCCATTCTTCTCTGCGGTGTTTCTCATTCATCTCTGTCCACTGTGAAGTTTGTTCTACGACTAACCTTCGAATACTTGGATCCGCCGCTGCCTCGTTCGCTCTGTAGAAAAATTACATCTAGAATCAAATCTGCATACTGTCGTGCCCAACACAAAAGAAGGTACTACAGAGTGTAACATAACCAAATGTCGTTCCAAAGAATCTTTTATAGGGCTTCGATCAAAAAAATGACTTTTGGAGGTCACGTCTCAATTTAATTTTGATTGTGGGTTCCTTCCTGCACGTGCAGATTCCATGTGCACTTTGAAGGCTTACAAAAGTATGTAAACGGATATGTAGTGTATATCGTATATGCCAGTTAATTGCCTGGCATATGGCACAGAGGCAGAGGCGATAGGAAATTGAAATTATTCATACTGGTTGCTACATCGTGACGATTAGATTTTGGTTTAATAATAAGCTTAACGTAATCTCAAGTTTGTGAGATTAGTTGAAGCGAACCTAAGAGAAGATGAATGAAAGTCATAAAAGCGAGCATAATGGAGTTGCATTGGGCGCCATCACCTTTTACTACAGACGCTTTCTCTACTTTCACACGTAATGATGCCGATGGCCCTTAAGTGAAATGACACGAGAGTGGTTTTGGTTTCATTTGCCAAAAAAGAGCGCTCGTTTGCGTCTCCCTGTGTAGGATATTATGGAACATGCACATTTTCACTGACTCACGTTTCCTGGAAGGAACCACGTACTTCTAGCACGTCCATTTGGACTGATCTGAGTGACTATGTGTGCTTTCGCCTTGCCTGCAGACAGAGTCTCTGGATTCCCATCAGACAGGAAACTCGAGACGGGATTGCGGGCACGGGCAGACTATCTCTTCCCTTCACTTCTCCTTTCTCTTCCTTGTGTAAATATAAGTAGGACGACAGAGTTCCTTCACTCTCTTTTCATGGAGAGATTGCGAATTCAAAGTGAAATGGTCTGGTCGACTTGTCGACGTCGACAGCGTCGCATTCGCATGTTCCTTCCTAAGATTGTCATCGGAAGGTTTCTTTCGTGAAGAAGCATAAGTAGCAACGATTTGTGCCAGAAAGCTTCACAATTACACGTAAATTTCCTCTATGCGAAAAGTTGCTCGTTGCTTTATGCAAAGTACCGTGTCGTGCCATGTGCGTATGTATAGTTATATTGTTAATGTTTCCAACTTGAGATTTATTCTCCTAGAATATTGACTTTGCCAAAATCTCCTAGTATCTTTTATTTCCTTCCTCATTTAGACTGTTCGAAATGAGCTTGTCCTTCCTTTCAAGGAGACTACGTCCCTTCACACAATAGAGTTTGACGATGTCTTTCCCATAAACTTTTTGGGCTTCTACTGCACAGTCCGATGCACTCATTCGTAGCCAGAAAGTTCGCGTGAACAACTAACTAGTACATAAAGCAAAATTACCAAATGTCCAAGTCCAACTTTGATTATTTTATGTAGACAATTCAACTTTGGAAACTTAACTACTAAAATGAAACGTTGACAGGTATTAAAACAGAAAAGACTTACTGTTTCCCTTTGATGAGCTTCTCGATGGCCAAACACTGTTGTTTCTGAATGAGGATTCTTTCTTTCAGATGCCGTTTCCGCATGGCTTCCAATTCCTTGTGTTGTTTCTTCGTCGCTTTGCTATATCCTTTTTCGGACCTAAGGCTTTCAGCGGTGATTGCCTCAAATTTGAGATCCTCTGTGGAAAATAAAGAAAGTGACATAGAAAAGGTGGAAATCATTACGACATATACGAGCAAAAGTGTAAACGACCAGGCGATCCTCCCGAAAAAATATACGAGATTACTTTCTTTCATCCTTCTAAAGGGAAAAGACTTACAAGTATAAGTTTGCGCAATACTTTACTTTCAGTGGTAAATCGACACGAGGAGGGCCTAAGGGAAATTCAGTTAAAGCTTTTTGAGAACCCAATGCAATACGATGCCAAAACTTGCGTTGACTCATGTACTTGAGAAATCTGAACAACATGCTCACGAAAAATGTGAATTGTCGTCCTTTTGTGTCGTTTGTAGCATTGACTCATCGAGTTTTGGAAACAAAAAACTATTATAATATTTTAAAAAGCCTTTATTGTTTCTGGGAAAGAGAAAGTATGTACAAAATGAATTTGCTCCGGGAGAAACAAGTTGCAGATTTATGAGAGCAACTTGTCCCAAGGGATCTTCCTGCTCTCCAGACGCTTTTCCAGAATTTGGGATATTAGAGACCAGGGAAAGTGAGGAGAAAGCGGATTTGCTCACGGTAGAAAACGACGACGTGGAAAATTAATATTCATACAGTTTCGCGAGAAAACAAACTGTGAACATAGGAAGTCTCTAGTCTCCAGTTCCTCTACTGACAGATCATGTGCCATGTCGTGCCGTGCCATTTTCTCTTTATCTCTTTGACTTGAACTAATTAACAAAACAGTCGAGCAAGCACTTGACTTTTCAAGAGTCTCATGTCCCAAGTCCCAATCCTACTTTACCTCATTATTACCTTATTAGACTAAATTTTACAAAACTTTTTCTACATTTGTCTGACGGAGCGGATCACACATAAGTTTATTATATATGTTTACTGCGATACTTGCTAACAATCGAATTCCAAAGTTACTAAATTCCAATTTATTAAGGAAAGTATAAAATCGATCGTGAATTCCTTGTAGAAACTGCAAAGTGAAAACTGTCACAGGAGACTTTAGAGCTTTTTGCGACAACGGTTGTACGATGCGATCAAAAGGGTTTCGGTCCAATGCTATCCAATTTGTGCAAAAAAACACCCTGACACAAACTGCGTGAAAGCAATATCACAAAAGATGTTGCGAACAAAACTTCTCTTTTGTAGTAGAAGGTGTGCATGTAATGTAGTGGTATATACGAAAAAAGCACATGGGTACAAAAGTGCTTTTTTCTCTTTTATGCCGTTTTGCCTTCCACCGCGTGCACAAAATGCTAGTTCGGCTTTTACTTTTAGACTCAAATATATATAAGACATTGCATTATTTCCAAATAGAGGACTTTCACATGTGTGTTTTACAATAAATGGGAAAATGCCAAAGGGAGTGATTTTCCGGGTAAAAAGAGCCCAAATTATCCAAACCCATTGTGAATGGTTTTGTCTTTGTGCGAGACGCTCAAGCGTATTATAAGTTCATGTAGAATCTCTGGGGAGAAGCGAGACGAAATTGCATGAAACAAAAACAAGCAATCTCCCATGGTATGGTTAGTCCGTGCGCAATATATACACAGGGAATTCGGGACGAAGGATTGATGTGGTATAAGCGTATAATAGCAATAGCATAATATGCTTCTCTTTGCTCAACTCGTAAGCTTTTTCTGAAGTGGTTTTTCTGTTCTTTTGGTTTACTACCTTCAAGAAAGAAGGGGCAGTATAATAAATCCCGCTTAAAAGTTGTTTCGGAGCGACTGCAGGTGAAGGCTGGAATCTCCAGCTGGTTTCAAGAAGATCCAAGCAAATGCAATTTCCCTCGAAGGTATTTTTGTGCTTGTTTGAAATTCCAAAGGTGTGAACGTAGACGTAGAAAAAAAAGGAATAAACATACCTTTTGGCTCTTCTTGGAAGCGAACTCCTTCCGACTTTTTCGCACCAACAGTGCCAAGCACTCCAACTGAGTTACCCGTCTTGACGTCCTTCGTGTTGATGTCGGACTCTTCAATTCCCATCGCCTTCATTTGTTGAGCTCGCTTCTCTTGGGCTGACAAGAAAGCTCGCGGATCTGACAGCGCGTCCATGAAGTCTGCATTTTCCCCAAAAAAGAATCATATACATCAAATGAGAAAATGTTCATATGTCATTCGCACGTGGCTTTCTCCACAAGAAAAATGTTTTTCACTCTCTCCGTTTTTCTAGTACTTTTTGCCATTTTGCCATTTTCGATCTTACCGCTATACCGCATAAACTCGTGTTGAATACGAGTGTTACTTTAGAATTATATAAACAGCAGAGAGCGGATATAAGATCGTTTTTTTAAAAAAGATTTAAATGCTATGCTATACCCCCGAATCCATCTGGGATGTATATTTTAAGCTCGATATTGCAAAACAGCATTGCCAAGGACATTGGGAAATTGGCTTCTGTTCTGAGTGATATATGACGATATCCCGCCTGGAGTCCATCCAACGGAAGAATTCGCTGTCCCAACAGCTTCCCATTTTCGTCGTACACTCCAAACCGCAGTACAGCCAAATCTGGCAAAACCACCTACACAAACATAATCAAATTTCCACAATCAAATAACTTTTAATGTTCGAATTCTGTAATTTTCAGTGAATTTATGAAAGTTACTTTTCGGAATAGAAATGGTTCTTCATTGTAAACTGGATTGAGACCATTGGCCGGAATCATTCGAGTACGAAACTCTTTGCGAATCGTGTCAGTGGGCAATCCGTACATGTCCACCTCGACGTAAGTGCCAACTTTCTTATCAGACAAGAACTGCCCGGCAATTACCTACAGAAAATAGGAATGGATGAAACGATGAAACCCCCAGAAAATCAAACTTTTGGATCGTGGAGCTTTATGGTTATGACACATGCCATTCATTTTGAAGTAGTATAGTGATTTCAATTGCCAAATAAATGGCACACTTTGACATGAAGAATGCACAGAAAAAGAACAAGTTCTACAAAAGAAATCATGTCACAGAGCACCAGAACGAGGACGACGTTTTCCAGTCGATTGAGCCTTCACGACATCACGATTCACTGTGACAAAGAATAAGAAAGAAAGAAAAAAGAAGTTGTATCGTCGTCATCGTCACCTGAACGGAACATTGGGCAGCAATGACTCCATCGACGGGCGACTCTGCAAAAGGATCAAAAGTCCTGTCAGGGCGTCTCATGAAATCCGGTTTGAGAAGGTATCCGCAGTTGCCATTGTACTCAAATTTCCCTTGGTTCAGTTGCATGGGCAAATCAGGCGTTTGGAAGTTGAGCGAGACCATTTGACAACCCGCGTTCCAGAAGATCTGTGAATGTCAACAATTAACAAATTGTTTTTCAAAAGGTGTATTACAACACTCGAATGAAATTAATTCCACTCCCAAATTAAAACAAATGTATAACAACGAGGCTTTGATGTAGAATTGGACTGAATGTTTGCCGACTGAGACTACAGCTTTGTGAGTGATTCAATTTGATGATTGAAATGAAGAGAAATCAATTGGAGATGAAAGGAAGGATTTCTTTTGAAGCTTACTTGAGGCATGTAATTGGACGAATCGGCTCGAGTGCCTTTGGGGTAGATTCGACTCATCTGTCGCTTGTTGTAGTTGACAAACTCAATAGCCTGAGTCTTCAGGTAGCCAAGGCCAGCTGTCTCCGGGAACGATGACATATTGTAGTGTGCATTACGCTCTGTCAATGACAAACACATTTTAGGACCACCATACCATTGCATTGACCATTTTGTCAATCTACTTTGGGGAATTGACAAGTGCACCACCGCACTTTGCTCAGATGAAGGAGACTTTGCCAAATAGGAGAAGAAAATGGATTATTGCAGTTCCAGCATGCCCAGACCAGACGAGACAAAGTGGTCCATGTGACAGGAGAGGAAATGTCATCTAATTGAGTTTTCATAGGATGGGAATGGGAAAGCATAGTAGAATAGCAAAGCTATTCCAGTGAAAGCAAGAGCAGAGAAGAATGTGTACACGAACAAAGCTTTTTAGCTCGTATGACACAATAAAGGGAGAAAACGGCTTTATCAATGTCAGCTATGCTGAACTTGTCACAGGAAATGGACCAAAATTGTACATTGCCCAAGAAGGAGCAGAAGCTTACTTTCCGCATCGTCGAATCCTTGAAATTTGATCGGCGTCGCGTAATTAATCATGGACGAGAGCCAAGGGTGCACGTTCAGAGTGGAACCTGTGTATGTCGTCCCGAGCGGCGCAGAGTCTGGTCCCTGTGTCAAAGACTCGCCCTGTCAGGTCAAAACCCAATTACGTTTCTACATGAATTATACGTATTATAAGCCTCAGCTTTCTTTGCTCCACTCTCTGAGAAATGACAGCTTGAACCCGAATAATAACTTATGAAATGCCCTTTTCTTTATTATCTTTTCTGACCTTCTTCTCCTCCATGATGGGTTCGGGAGGGGCGGCAGAAGCGGAAACGGATGCATCCTCCTTTACATCATCAGTTATAACAAACTGGCCCTTGAGAAACAACTCCAACTCATACTTTTCCACTTCCGGTCTCAACCGTTTGTTCTTGATGATGATCTTCCGTTTCAAAGAACTTGGAGGAGGCAAAACCACGCCGTAGTCCAGCTATACATTATACAACCAGAATTCATTTTTGATATCACGCTGATTTTTACCCGTTTTATCTGGAGCCGAAAACTTTGATTTATTCAGCAAAAAATTCAAGGAAAAGCAGGCATGGAACATCGTTTTAGTACCAGCACTTTCGTGCGGCAAGCCCTACTTTCCATTAGGCAATTAAGTTCAACCGGAAGCTGGAAGTGAAGATGATCAATACCTAACGATAGAATGACTACGGTTTTGTGGATGAAAGAGGAAATGAAATGGTTGCGATGAAAATCTAAATTGGATCTGGCAAAGCGGTGATGATTACACAAGCGTATAAATGCCAAAGATGTGGTCGGAATGGAGAAAATGACCTTGTGAGAATCATAACATTCATAGCATTTCAACGTTTGTTGTACTTACAGGAAAGTCGGGAAGAGGTTCCTTGAGGAGCAAATCACCGAAGATGTCATCACAATATTTGGCCAATTTGTACTGCTGCGCTTTACAACAGTGGTTTTCAAAAGAGAGAATCACAGGATAATCTGAAGTCACAAAGGCCGTGTCCCGAATGGCTAAAATCACATCCTGAAAAGGAGCAAAAGTCATAAAATGTCGCTTATAAAATGAAACCGGGTCACCTGGCCCATTAATCCAAGCCGAGCACTCAAGAAAACTTATTGGGGAACCGCCCGCTTTCTGCTTTCTACCTCAGTCTTTCCGTTTTCTTACACTCAAAACTCCGAATTTTCTCTTATATTTAATACTCCTCTGAGCATGTCATCCATCTTTTATAGGTAATACATTTCATAATACGGAATCTACGTAGATTCTCATTACTGCTATGTATTATTTTATTGCCTACTGCTCTGTTCTGTGCATGGACTATGCAAATTGTGAACAACAAACGTAGTTTCGAATGAATATCGAATTTCGAATACGTTCTAATTCCCATTTCTACAAAACGCATATTATTCTCAACTATCTCAATTCAAGTACATAAGTACAAATAACAATTTCAATGTAATTGCCTAATAATAATGCAGCAAAGAAGAACTCTCAAATGGCTTTTATAGTTCCACATGGAAATCTACTGTGGATGGAACGGGACTAAAACGGGTTTTTCGGATACAGCTTGCAAAAGCCGGTTCTCGGTAGAGACACTTAATACATTACAATGCCGTGTGGCATTTAAAGTGACTCGGGCAGTTTGGAAGAACGACAAGGAGAACTGGAGGTTAACGAGGAGAAAAGACCCCCCGGTGGAACTGAAGTCGTAAAAATGCCCGGGTCTTTTTTCTTTATACTTGTAAGAATATTGTTTTCTTTCTGAGCAAACGGAAACAACAGACGAAAGAGAAAAAGCCAGTAAAGTCCATCTCCACACACGCCATTATGAATAGACTCCTTATGAGGAAGTAAATAAATAAACTTGAAGAAGACTCTTTTCTCTCAAAAAAGCAAAAAGTACCTAGTATTTTCATGTTAGGAGTTAACCGTAGTCTCTGGACATGTTTTGCTCGTGTGTGTGAGTGTGAGTCATAAAAATGATGTGTTAACAAAGAGACATCGTATAAACTTAAAGATGTTGTGTGTGCGATGCGATAAGGTTTGGGTTTGTGCTTCTGTGCTCACAGGAGAGTGTGCCATCATAGTTTATCTTATGACCTGGCTGACTTTTCCTAAAATGTAAACAGTCAAAAGAAAACATTAGCGACGACTGAGTTTCCGATCGATTTCTTTTCTGTCGACATTGCTCTTTGCTTTGCTGCTCCATTCCTGTCTTTTTACTACTTCTTCTTCGTCTTCCGTCCTCTTCTCATAACAAATTGTGTTCATCATATCAACAAAAGAGAAAAGGGAAATCCACGGGAAACTCGGCAATCATGTCCTAACCCGCATGACGTATCAACAAAGAGAAAAGACAAAAAGCAATGACCATTAAACTCTCCACCAAAATCGATTTTAGTCACACCTTGCAAAAACCGTTTGAACATTGCCCACCCGCCGTTATTCGCATTTGATCCATTCATTCCTTCCAGGACGAAAAACCGTCAAGAGTTTGCGGGATTTTGAGCTTCCATTTACTCAAAATGTAATTACTGCAAGTAAGCTCGCGGCGTAAACGTCTTATATGTAGTGGTAACATTTCAGAAACAAAAGAGGCAAAGAAAAGAGAGAAAATCATTTTGAAGAACGAGAACGCGACGGAACGGAACGTTTCATTCCTTTTCTCTGCTTCACTTCTATTCACGACCTTCGAAGGCGTTTTCTTAAGAAAACCTCGGTGTAGTCGTAAAAGACAGTTATGAAGACTGTATATTGCTATAGCGTATTTTACGACCGAACGTGTTTTAAAACTGCTCCTGTACACTTTTTGATGATATGACACGACACAGAGACTTTGCCGTTTCACTGCTTGAGGTTTGCGGGTCTTTTTTTCTCGAGGTCAAACGGGACGGAATCAAGTTCCGTTAAGATTATTATTACCTTAAATAAAATGTCGGTGCACATTGCCTTCCCGTGAGTGATGATAGCTGAAAATCCCCAAAAGAAGAAAATTTTATGTCATTTTTCTATATTCGGACATTTTTGCACTGCTTTAAGATTCAAAGATCAAACAATGATAAAAATCGCAAGTGGGAACAATGTTACGGGAATAAGCACATAAAGTACACTAACGAAAGATCGATTTGCACAAAAAAACTTTTCTTGACATATTTTTTTGTCAACTTACGCTCTTCGTCATTATCCTTCCCATCCCAGCAATCAAGTTCCACACATCTGCAGACAGAAAAAAGAGAAAATCACCATCAGCACTTTTTTGCAGACAAATTGCATTGTAGAGCTCAGCTGGCGTTCCAGAGATTGACGCGACACTTGACTTTGGATTTATCTCACTGACACATGCGACAAACTAGAGATTCCTCTACCGTAGCTTACGTAGGCAACGAAAAGCCAAATGTATGGAGACAACTTGAGGGAAAGTGTCAGAAATGTCGGTAAAGAAAAAGCAAGTGGATTTAAAAATCGGATTCGTAATAAATCGAAGTGAGAATGTGACTGGAAAATGAAATCAGAATCACCAAGTACTGCGGAGATGCCAAGAGGAACGAGGAACACGACTCAGCTCGTCAACTCGTTTCCCCGCATTGACTTGCAAATGAATGCAAATAAGAATCAGATCTAGTGTCACATTCAACTTTGAAACGTCACAGACGAACTTTAACTGCCGCTGAATGAGTTCAGAAAGGTCATCATCATCATGTGTAACTCGTTTTATAACGTAACTAAAAAGCTGAATTAGGTTAATATTATATAATAAATAGTATACATAAGCTCATTCTAACCTGCAACCGGCGAGGAGAGTTTGTCGATACATTTCAACGGAAGACTTTCCTCCAAACTGTCTTCCGGACAGGTAAGTGTTGTGTGACGAGTTGATATAATAATGCGACAATGGTTGGTCCATATCCATGTAAATGTCGAGTCTGTCTAGGAAGACGGGAGCATTTTCATCCGACATGAGGTACCTAATCAGTCCGTCTTTACTCAGGCGGTTTTGTCCACGAAGCTCTTCATTCGACTCATAGTTTTGGATGATCTCTTTCGCTCGAGCATCATTGTACAGTGGGTACAAAATCTCATTCAAACGGGGATCGCGTTGCTTCTCGTTCAGAAAGTTGATGAATTGCGGCACTTCGATGTAATCTGCTTTCCCTCGTGTCCTTTAGAAAGTCAAAGTCAAAGTTAGTGAATCCTTTCCTTTATCCCCATCTCCTTCACCATCGTCTTATATACTTCGTATTTCGTATGCACACACTTGGCTGCACACAGAGTCTCATTAGCCCAATGTATACGAAGGCATTGATGTACAGTTGCACAGTATCACTACTCAAAATGCAAACACACACCTTTCAAAGACATCTTCGTCCTTCGTCGCTTAACGTCTATCTTTCTTTGCTCTCCTCTCCTCAAACTCAAACTCAAACTTTCACTTTAGTATTTTCCTATCACCCCACTCGTTGGAAAAATGTAATGTAATATAAGTAATGTAATTTCAAAGAAAAGATGTGTGACAGATATGTTTGGTGTAACGTTAATACCTTCTTATCCTTATCCTTGTGTACGCTACGTTTATTTATATTTCTTTAGATGCCGTAGTCCCAGTTAAAGCGTTTAAGGATGACGATATTTTGTGACCCAAAATATGTAAATTTTGACGACTTCGTTAACACAACTTCATAAAAGATATACCGCATATATAATCCTAACAAAAACGGGAGAAAAAATTGGCAACTTTTTGGCATATAATCCTTGATACAGAAAGAAAAACAGAAAGTGGAACTAGGAGTTTCACATGCATTTGCCTGCAGGATGCTGGACTGACATGATAAGAAGCAAAAAGACTTGAACGATAAATTATGAATACTTCAAAACCGAATGGTTCGAAAGAAGACCATCTTTCACTTTCATATCGAGGGAAAAAATTCCAACTTTTCCCATGAAAAATAGAGTTGTGAATACTTTTTCAGTATATTTGTGAAGTTCATCATACTAGGAAGGGAAGCTGAACTGGATGCAATAATGCAATTTCCTGTGAATTCTTCAAAGGAAATGAAATTGCGGAGAAAAATTCTTTAGAAATACGCTTACATGGATTGGAACAGATCTTCAATGTCGCTCCGCGGACAGATTTTGTGGTAGAGTGCGACGAATTTCTCATATGTAAAGTCACTCGGTTCAATCACATCGTTCTGAAAGGCAAATAGATTACAGAAATACGAAATCAGCATAAATGTCAACTTCCGGGTTTTTAGTGTACATTTTCCCCGTTGGGAAACTCCATTAGAAAGTGTGAAAGGGGGAGAGCAGTGATTTTTATTACAAAGTGTATTGAAACTGTTTAAAATAATTCATAAAATGAGTACAAGGAACAAGACACTAGAAAAGGGAGTTAAAAGGACTGGAATTCACTAGGGCCCACTACTTCCGAAGATAGAGGAAATGCTCAGGTTGAATTATGGATTACCTGCCCAGTGAAACACTTTTTGCAGAATGCATTTTGTGACGAAATTCCTACAGGGTGAAAGTACACGGAGCATTTCTTTACTTCCTGTACAATGGGGAAAAAAGGAAGGACTTTGGACAGGATAGGGATTCAGGTCACCCTGAACGTGGTTTCGTGACAAAGGGACTGGCGGGAGGTTGAAGGTCTTTAGGTCGTTGTTAAAAGGAAAGTTTTGTACAAGAGTGAAAGCGCTATTACTCTCTCACGTAAAACGGTACTGTGTACTGTCCAGAGAAAAAGTCCAGACAGCATCAGAGTACTTATATTTTTTTCCAGAGATGTTCTGGAGAAGACTTACTACTAAGTCGGTCACGGTCAGGAAAGAAGAAAAGAAAAGAGAGAATATTGAATAAAACTCTTTCCGGTGGCTAAGAATCGGAGCCAGAGGGAAATCAAAAACGGAAGGGAAATACTACACCATCTTCGTTCACTTTCCATTTTTCTTAGAGAAAAAGGAAGGATAAAGCATTTTTGCTCATGCAGCGAGATGTGAGAAGAGCTCTGAGAGAGTCATGATCTCTCAAGATTCCCTTGGATCAATGGCCAAGCAGGCCAGCAGCTGAGAAACTGAAGAAGCTCACCTTTTCACTTGGGAGTTCCAACTCGGACAAGCATTGGTACACAAACTTCTCTGTCTTTCCAGAAGCGAATGTACGAGTGATGTTTTTCACTAGCACTTTCCCATTTGGCGAAGTCATGAAGCCAAGACGCATCCAACTACACAATACAGTACACATCATTACTTAAATTAATTAAGTCCCTTTAAATGCATTACATTACATTCTCTAGAGAAATTACCTAATATAACCAGTTAGTATGAAAAATAAAGAAAGCGCGCGGAATTGAAGCGAATGGAAAACGGAAGGAAACGTCTTAAACATAATAACATAAAAGTAGAATGAAATTGTATAGTGAAAGTAGCTAGCAGGAAGCTAGAAACTGAGTTTTCTTTTTAAAAAACGGATGAATATAGGAAATTCACCCAGACGGAAACAATTTCCAAATTTTTGCTAGTGCTCACATGCCCGTGTAGTTTTCCTTATTTGGTTTCCCATTTTGAACAAAAAAAGAGGATAAAATGTTCGTGTTCATGTGACTCATGCATCCAGCTCATTTATTTCCCCCTTCTTTACAGTGCATTTTAAGTTCTCACTACCACGGCGCCGGTTTTGTAGCTGTGTGACCTCCTTCGTCCTACCATACGGAAAATGTCGACTCTTTTGCACTTTCGTAGACATTGGCACTATACGAGATTTGCATTTTGTGTGTATATGTGTGTGTGAGTGTGGTAGTTGGGAAAGTGTCGACGTCGACGTCGAAGCCAAAAGTACTAGTCTTAAGGGGTGACACGTACGACAGTACATTTCCCTCTGCTGTCTTTTTGGCTCCGGTGACCCGGGCTGTGAGTCTCTGCCTTTCATTTCATTCGTTTTCCCACATTCGCCATTCTCCTCATTTCCCAAATTAATGATTATGAAAGTCACAAAGTCCTCTGGAGACTCAATTCCACTGAAGGATCACGCGATCTTTCACAAACCAGGAGATTAACACAAAGGGATTCTTATCTTATTTGGACTCATTACGCTACAGGTCACGAAAACAAAAGATAAAAGTTAGTTGTATAATAAATGAAATTAGTGCCAATCACTTACTGTTTCATTAAACTCAAAACTGGGTTAAGATTACTGATCTTGTTACTGTGAGCGATGCCATGCAAAGCAATTTGCCAATTCTGTAAAAGAAAATCAAATCACAGCAAAATTCCAAAAAAACATCGACTATACAAATAAACAAACCAATTTTAATTTCGCGAATCGTTTCGTATCCACCAAAAAAACCATGCAAACCAGTTAGTACAAACTTAAAATTCAACCACTTTTCGTTAAAAATTCTATAAATTAACCAGCAATTGTAAACACTGCGCATTGCAATGAATCGTGAGAATGTCACGAGCTAAAATCGAAGTCACTTACTGCTTTTTCAAATTGACCATTGGACACGCATTATTGGACTTGTCATTGTGCGTAATCACACGGATTCCTTCCAACCAAGCCTGCATCAAGTTAATATAAAAAATCGTTGTTGCTAATTTTAGAATTGACCCTTTCAGTTTATTTTGCGTGCAAGCGTGCGAACGTTGACGTTCCCCACAGCAAGAATCAACAGCTCACTCATCATGATGATGTCAACAAGGGAATCGTATCTTCGTGTTCGTCGAAGCATGCCAACTTGCCAAAATTTCACGATAACGAACTCAAGAAAAGTGCAAGAGACCGATGTACGTTGCTTTTGCTTCCCTACTGTCATCACATTGCGTGTGCGATGTTTTGCCCAGATAGCATCGCAAAGACGTAACATCATACTTTTTTTTGTTATCGTCCCTTAATAAAGCTAATTTTTCTCCTGTATATAATAAAACTATCCAAATAGGTTACAATTCTTATAATAAACTTGATATAGAATGATGATATACCCGAGGTGGGTTACGTAGATAATTATACATGATTGTCGAATTGAGGTGGCTGTTTGCTGTTGTAAGGTCTCATGAACGTTGAGCATGCAAGTGGATTTGACTGGTGAACATGTCATTCAGACTTGTTTTGCATTCTTTCATCGAACCTCGACAAACTCAGAGTGACACGACCAACTTTGTGTTTCCCTTTGGATCAATATGCAGTTATTATAGCGACTGTGACTGTGAGATGACGAGCAGCGAGCGGACTGGGACTCGCTTTTCGCAATTCCACAAGAAGAATCCTAAAAGCATGGAATAATGGAAAGCCTGGCTGTCCAACTCAACTAAACTCCATTCAAATTCCCTATGAAGACTTCCAGCGAAAAAAACTTTTCGCCAAGGGATATTAATTGGAAAAGTTACTCGTCAAAAAACCGGATCGTGGCACTAGGCAATCTTCTAGTATTTGTTTGGCACTTGGCAAAAACTTCTTTTTTCATGCTTCTATCTTTTATGTTTGCGAAAATGATATCGCCCAATCAGACGTATGATTAAAATGTACCATTAACCATTATTAGTACTAGGCACAATGCCTTTATGAAATGATGTACAGCTTGCTATAACGAGAATAAATAAGCTCATCACTTTACCTTTGCCGTGTCAGCATCAGCGTATACGAGATGATGGTAGTTGACATTGACCAAATCCAGACCACTGACAACTGTCAAGGACTTCTCTTCAAAATTTTCTCCATGTTTCATAACAAGCTGACTGATGAGTCTTGGATCCTAACGGAAAATTACAGATTTTAATTAAAATCACAGTCATTAAGTGTATAACTTAAGGATTAAGGATATGGGCCTTGTTTATGTAAATTGTCTAGTGTATTTCATATAATCACTATTAATTGACTGGCACAGGCCTTTGTTCCCCTTTGTCAACAAAGTCTAAGGACAGGTATTGAACGATGTTTTCGTGTAAGAAAATAATACTACATCAACATTTCATCAAAAGTCCCTTTGTCTATTTTAATTAAAAGCAATTAACAGCAGTGCCTGTATAAAAGAAGAATTAATTAGATTTTGCTTTGACAAGTTCGCCCGCTTCGATTTCCAGTTTGATCCCAGGGAACCGGACCGGGTGAAGAAAAAACCGGAATTGTATGTCCAAAGTTACTACGTTCCCGTTGACAGGAGGAGTATTGGGTGTAATGAAAACTAGCTGGAAGTGGTTTTTATGGGAAGGCCGGGAAGAATCCGAGGAAATTAGAGAAGAGCTGATGTGGCTTACCTTCGGCACGCCTCCAGCCCGAATGTCACTCACTTGACACAACTCCAGCACGTCTCCTTCCTGCGACAATTAAGCCTCATCAATCATCTCATGTCACAATTCCTTGCGGGAACAATGTGTGTGTGGCTAATCAATAACCCACGCTACTTACACTTTCTTCCCATGGCTTTTCTCATCTCATTTTCACACAATTGGCTTTTTCTTATTGCTAATCGTACTAATAACTACTGTTGCGAAAACGTGGGATGGAAAAAGTGAGGAAAATTTATGTTCTGTGCCTGTACTTACCCGAGGCTCGCTTTTCCAGTGCATAAAAAATCCATACTCATCCACTTGCAGGAAACATTCTGGCTCGATTTCCACCGCATCTTTCTCCTGCAAAGGAAAAGTTGAGAAATTAACTTCTTCTTTCTTCTCCCTTTTTCTTGCAACATGGTGTGTGTTATTTACAACTTTTCACTCATCGTGTAGAGAAAAAAGCCCAAGTTAAAGTATTTTTGTACTATTTTTGTTTATATACTTTCAAACGAAGGGTTTTTACCTAAAATGAACAAAAGTTACCCAGTATTTGCTCTCCATTGAATGAACAGTATATAAAATTCGCAAAAGAGTGAAAGCCCTGGAGCTGCAACAGCCTTAGCGACTAGCGACTACTTCGACATCGTGCACTTTCGCCAAAGATACGAGTGAATGCACCAAAACCCGCCAGCGCTTCTCTTCCGCCTTCTTTTTTTGCTACACTCATGCTAGAGAGATATTAGAAAAACCCGTAGCATTGTGCCTTGCTTCTTTGCCTGTGCGGGTATCTGTCTGTGCCAAAATTGGAATGTGGGCCGAGTGAGATAAAAAAAAGTTGCGACTTTCATTGCGACTCATCGCGAAAGCTCTCTTCTGAGAAAGTTGAGTTGAGAGTACTCTTCTCTTTAGGAAAAAAGATGCTTCTTCTACCCGTTGCGACTGCCGACACTCGAAAAATGTTAGGACAGGAGAAAATAATGTCTCCAGTGTATTTATGATGTCTCAAGAAGATAAAGCATAACTCATCTCCTCCACTGATGACGAAAAGGATATCTTTCGTGCGATCTCTTTAACAAAAATTTCAACATTTAACATAAATATGCCAAAAAACAACAAAAAACTCACTTCAGTCCATCGGTCGACGAAACACCCAGTTAAGAGATTTTCGGGTACTGGGCGTCTCCAGCTGAATTCAAAGTGTTTCGTCATCCTGTCTTCTCATCCGTTTTTGGCAAAAAAAGATTTTGCACTTTTGCACTCCTTCTACATGATGGTCCTTGGAAAAACTCAGCACTCTCTCCTGTAAAAATAGAGACATTAAAATTCTTCATTAATTTTTGCAAAAAGTTGGTATTAAAAAGATTAAAAAATCCAAGGAAGGCAAAGGATTATGAAGAAGAAAACCCTATCCCGTTTGTAATCGATGAACGAGGCTATTGTCTTCCCATTCACTTGTCTCTTTCTGGAGAGCTTATGAATAGAAATTGCCTCAAGCTGATCCATACAGTAGTGATCGCACAATGGCTTTTAGTCCAAGTCATTCATTTTACTTTCTAAGCCGTTTCTGAAAGAGTTCCATCAAGGAAAAAAGCCCTTCGACTCCCTCGAATGATGTGTAAAAGGACGAATTTTGCAATCTATTAACATCTTTATGTAAAATAGCACATTTTCCTCATCATCGTTTTCTTTACTTCACAATGAATTTTTGGTTTATAAAGTGCCAAAGCAGGATGAGGTTCATTCACCAATTTTTTTCAGCATTTTAGGCACGTTTGCCAAATTCTTATAAAGCAGTGTCATTTGATCGTTCTTGCAAAAAAGTCAAAGGTTTTTGTAAGAGAAGGTATAGTGCGAATTCGCATTAGGTGAACTATTATGTTTTCCTGTGTGCGTCCTACAAATAAAGGAAGATAGGGCATAAAGAAGACCTTATTTCTTCGAATTTGGGGATCGAAAAATGCAGTAGTGATTGTGGTGTATGTGTGTGCCATTCGTGAGTAAGAGAGATAAAGCAAAAGCCGTTGCAACTAGAGAAAAGGCTCGATCAAGATGGACAAGTCGATAACGCCTTCTCCTATTCTCTGAAACACAATGTACTCAACTTTGCTTTGGCTCTCTGCGGCAAATCTTGACGTCCTTTTCAGCCACGAAAGAGACCCTCAAGCCCTTTTCATCTTTTTACCGCAATGAGTGCAAATGACTTTTGTGTACTAGTCCTACTAGAAATTCAGAGAATTTGCAAATTCGCAATGATAGGCAATCGAAAATCCTGCTCTCAAAAACTTGATGGCACTTCTTCCTGTTCGTTTCCGTTCAGAATAGAGTACAGTGTGTTGTTCCGTTCAACTCTCACTCTCTACCTCTCGCCTTTCGCCCTCGCCATTCTCTCCTAAAATTTTCAGAGAAAGAAAAGCAATGCGAAAAGGAAAATACACAACTACTAACTTCTACTACAATGCAAAATGAGTGGTGCCGTGGCATGGCGTTGTGCTTCTTTCCATGCCTTGTTTTGTGCCATATGATCCGCGTAGACTCGACTCTAGGAAGAGTAATGTTTGCCGATGAATATTTCATGGAGAGCTTCAGAGATTTCCTAAACTTCCGCTTCCAAACGAGCAGTGCAAAAGCAAGCTAAAGAAGGAGCAAACTTTTGTGAACATGCCGACCATTGCAAGTCGTCTCAAAGTCCGTTCACTCACTTTGTCTCGTTCGTATAATACTCATTTCTGCTCCTTTTACTACCAAACAGTCTTTATGGAACATTTAACCAACGCCGACAGCCTCCAGGCTTAGCAAACTGTACACTCACACACTTCTCCTGTGCTACATTTTCTACTCCAAGACCAACAAGTCTCTTGAGACGGTTACGCCTTTTCGGAAAGTAAACTTTAAAAAAATATGCTAAACAGATTTTGCGTTACCTTATTGTTAAAATTTTTGCAAAGCTGTCCTTAGTTATCTTCCAGAAACTGACTAATGAGAGAGAAAAAACTTTGCTCACAATCTTGGAATTTCGAATTCACAGTAATTGGAATGAACACTGAATTTTGCACCGAATGTGTATATTTTGGAATTTGTGAGCTGTTTGAGAAGGTAACTGAAACAGTCAATATGAGCGGCTGACTGACTGATTGCCGAAGGAAACAAGGAATGAATGGATGACTGATAGATAGTGCAATATGGTAATCCAGTATAGGTTTTTACGGCAAGCAAAAAGTGACTGCTGCCCATATGGAGATAAGGGATTTTAATAGGCTACTCGATGGCTCGTCGGCATTTACATTTACACGTGAAGTTTAGTTGTCGTTGTTAGTATAAGGTGAACAAATAATCTCGCAAAATTTAATGCAAACGACAAAAGGAAAACGAGCGCATGTGAACAGAACACCTGTACAAACGCAAACCTACAGAAACCTGAGTGTGACTACTACACGTTTGACGTTACTTACATTCTTATACACAAATTCGGTACATTTTGTATTCGGTGGGTCCGAGTAGTCAGTAGTGTGAGTGCCACTTGCCACTGCCACTGCCACACAAAGAGCCATTAAATTTCCATTTTGAATGTGCATTGCAAAGCGAGTTACTCTGGCCTGTATGGCCTTTGCTTCGCCAAATGATCCATTCGAAGGTCGATTTACATGCGATCAGCGTATTGGTGAAGGTGACGGCTTAATCTTCTTCCTCCCGTTCACATTCGTTACATGTTAACTCGGAGGATTTGCAAATCTAATGTAATAACAAACTTGGATTTCCTTGAAGGAAAAACGATCTGATTCAAATTTAAATGCGATGAAGTCTACTATAGTCGTATGCACTTAGAAGATTTCAATTTCATTTTAAGCCTTTTTCCTTGTTAGAAGATGAAAATGACAAATAATGTATATTGCAAAGCTTAAAACGGCAGATCTTGTGGCGTGACCTGCAAAAGTCATGTTGGGTTATGTGTCTTCGTTTAAGTTGTCGCTGCAATCCAAAAGCTGACTATGAGATAAGAGAAATTTCCTGGAAAGAGCATATATAGTTCCCCTTTGGTTTTCGGTTTCAGTTTGAGTCTATTATTTTTTCATCTTGGCAAAACAAGGAGAAGCGAGAATGTGATGCTCATTTTGGTGTTGCGAACGACTTGCGTCGCTCTAGGAATGCGGACAAATATCTCCCGGATGCGCAACTAATGTAGACAGATGAATCCCGATAGCGGGATGAATTATTATTGTCCACAGAGACGAAACGCATGGAATTCTCAGTGGTAACCTTTTCTGAGAACAATGACTTTGTGTTTTGTGTGTGGTATGTATACTTGGTTGAAAGACCTTCAAACGTTCAAGTCGTCTTATTTTGGTAGGAAGAAGAACAGAATCAAGATACAGAGTGATATACGAAAATACGAATACGATACAAGATACAACCATACAGCACACTGCTACATAAAATATGACTCGATTGACTACATTCCGATTGTACCGGGTAGATAATTTTCCCGGGTGAAAGGCGAAGCGTCCGCTTTGTGTACATGAGAACCGTTTGGGTTGTGTTTACAGATATATATGATCTGCTGATGAGATGAGAGGATTTGAAAGCAGTGCGGTGCAATGCATTCGGACAGGATCAGCATAGACAGGAGGGAACAGCAGTTAAATGAAGTGCAGGCATGCATGCATGCAGATGTCGAAAATGTCGTCGTCGAAAACGAGTTTCGACGCTTGTCGCTAAAGATAGTCCATTTAAATGCACCGTTTCTCAACTGAGAATTTCTCATGAATTCACATTATATGACAAAACTCAAGGCAAACAACCTTTTCGTGACTGCCAAACTGTGAACCTGAGCAGATGTTATTTTACGTATTTCTTGACGCCTTAAATATTTATTAAAAGGAGGAAATGACTCAAAATCTTACATGTTTGATGTTTGACGGTAGATGAAAAACGTGAAGTTGTCTCCGGAGTTCTTAACCGGCGCCGGTAACTTCTCTATTTACGCCTGAAATAGTGAAATCCCTTCTTGATTGATTGGAGCGATGTATCGAATGTTTAGAATTGTAGTGAATTGCGGTTAATGTAAAAAGTAACGGCAAAAGTACAACGATCTTCGGAAATGCGAAATCGAACGAAAATGGCACTTGACACTTGACAGTTTCACGGGGAAATGTGAACTCTTAATGTCATTTGACAGACATTGAGTTGAGGATACGCACTGGCAAAAAGGTAATTATGAAGGTTGTCTAATGAAGAAGCAATTAAAAGTTGAGGTGATGTAATAATTAATTAGTGAGGACACAAAAGACAGAAAAATGAGAATTGAATTGGTCCAAGTGAGAGGATCCGCATGAGTTCACAGCGTGAGAGACTCGTGTGCGATTGGCAGGTCGGTAAAAGTCACCCGCGACTAGAATTTCGGTCACAGGAGCGTCGTGTGTGAGAAAGCGAGTTGGTTTACGTTTTACGTGTTGTATTTTGCTAATACTGCAGGAAAGAAGGGACGACGACGGCTCCCGAGTGACAAGCAAAGTTGAACTGAACGCGAATTCCTGCTGCTGGAGAGATTTCTCTCTTGCGAACCAAAATTGAGAACAGAGCAGAGCAAAAAGAAAAAGGAGCAAAAGCAACGTCGCTTTATGGAACGATGTGCATTCGGAGATCGGACTGACTCGGGTCGGGTGCGGGTCGCAGAATGAAACCGCCCAGTACGCACGTGTAGTCCGTCCATAAACGCTACACTTTCTCAGTCTCACTTAGTCTTCCTTCCGAACATTATTCTATCTTCTCATTTTCCTTTTTTTCCAGAATACACTGTCGAGAATCAAACCATCCCAAGAATGCATTTTCGGGCACTACCCTTTTCACCTTTCATGACCCGCATAGATCATGAGGTCACCCTAAGACTGCTGAACAACGTCACGCGATTCTATAAGGTTTTATTTACTTCGCGTCAACTGCCAACCATATCCTGTTTTATGCCTTTCTCTGATACTGTGACTATGTCACGTGAAATCATCACCAAAAATGATGATCAATTTCATACAGCGGCTGAGAGTCATAAAAAAGCGTTGCTGAACATTATGTTATGATCTCATTGTTTTTGGCTTCGCATCATAAAGTTGTGCATATGAAAATAGTATATATTATAAGGATGAAGCTAGAGAAACAGATCCCCCTCATCATCATCATCATCTCATGGCAGGAAAGCATCAGTTTCACAAAACACAAACGTCGGGATTGCTTGGTGTCTGTCTGCTTTTTTCGTATAGTTTCGCATTTGGCCCCATTTCAAAATTTGCATTACTTTGAAGCATCGCATGTTCCTAAGGTTGGAAGAACATTAGTTCGAACATGTTCTCCCTCTTGACTTGTCATCAAGACGTCCTTTGAAGAAATCCACTTGGAATAAAAAATAGTCTTGAAGAGTGCATCTGCACGGTGTAATCCTACAACCATGGTTTGGTATACTTTAATCAAAGTACAACAAACCAATTAAGTCAAGGGAATGTTCAAATAAAATTCCCCTTTCTGCCATGTAAAACGTTCCATTTAAAGCCAACAGCAATAAATTAAGTGACACTGTCCAGCACGCAATCACAATCACGGCGATTTAGACTTCAGAGTTCACACTAACTCGACCGACGACTCTGCTCCGCGTCCCATTTTTTCAGACTATTGGACACTCCCAAAAACACAAGATTACGGACACTCTACTACTATCTACAACTGAATAAAGTGCATTAAACCATTAAACGTTAAACCGTGTTCAAATTAATTATAATTACTGTTCTTATATTAAACTATGGAGAAGGGTAACGTTACAAATAGTGCATTTTAATGTGTTCCACGTGTCGAAAGCTTGGAAGAAAGAGACGTAGTAAAAGCGACATTTATTGTGTTCATTTCAGCTCTTCCTGAAAGTATTACCAGAGTCAATTTCATTTAGTTAATGAGCTAATTTGATACAATTACGCGGTGTTTCATAGTCGGACGTTATTTGGACCGTGGCTGTCGTTTCCTGGCTGGCAATCAGTTCAGTGCTTTTGAGTTGTACGAACACAACTGAGCCAACTTGTCAACTTGTATTTTGTATACCCAAAATGCGAAATTTTTGCTATCTTTCTTCTGCGTCTTGAATGTTCAGGAATTTTTATTAGATTGCCACTATACAGTGACAAGTGTTACAGTGTTTTTTTTTATTATTGGAACATTTTTTTTCTTGTGTAGTAATTCGGGACGTGTGAATTTGAAAAGTGGGACGAAAATGCCCCGTTCATTTGTCATAGCGAAGACGACAGAAGTGGTCCGATGTCTGGTATTTTTAGCGTTGATTGAACAGACGAGTCAAACGGTGACTGGAAGTGTCGTCAGATGGGAACGGGAACGAAGCCCGTCTTCTTCGACATGGCCTGAAATTCATAGCCCAAGAATGAATCTTACTGTTCAAAAGGGCGACAGAATTCTTCTGCCCTGTAAAGTTTACGACTTGGGTACAGAAATTATCATATACCAATATGAATATATTTTTATTTTTAAATATTTCGAATTTATTGTCCCGTTGAGACTTTTCGTCAACAGTTGGGAACAGTCGAAGTCGAAATAGACATATGTTTCAGCACAAAAAGATGGCCACTTGGCCATCATCAATTGCCACTCTTGTTTTTGTTCATATGCCGTAGCAAAATTAATCCTTTAGTCAAATGACAGCGTAATTGCAACATGTTCATGTTCAATAAATTCATGTTATCTCTAATATATCTTAAATACTTTTTTTGAAAAATAACTTTGAAGTCAAAAATCGTCAAAAAACGTCACTGATAAAAACGCAATACCATGTTAAAGTATTGATATTAAAAGCCATTAAAAGATTAAAACCTTTCTCCGGGTGTTCAGGTATTAATTATAACAATGTGATTTCAAGTTTTCTTCTCATGTTTTGATTTTTGATGACTTCTTAGGTGAAAATCAACTTTTGTGGCGACACGGCAAGAATATTATAGCAGGAACCAATGTATCGTCATTCTCAAGCGACAGGATTCGTCTTTTACCGGATCTAACACTGGAAGTGTCCAAAATCAAGTCACACGATGAAGGGAACTACACTTGTATTGTCACTCCTTTGCTGTCACTAACTCACACTGTAACCATATTAGGTAAATTATAGCAAAGGAATCCGGTGGTCTTAATTATAATGAATTTTGCGGGGATTAATTTAAAAGGATAATTGAATTTGCGGTTAGATCCGCCGACGTTGACGATGGTTCCGCCGCAAGCATCCATCGAAGTCCTTGAAGGTGAGACGGTGAGTCTTGCTTGCATTCCACGTGGGAATCCCACGCCGAGGATCCAATGGACCATGCGGGTAGGCTTATGTAAAGAATACAAACAAAATGTCACTATGTATTGTAGGAGGTTGAGCGTGAAAGTTCACGTCAGACGTTTCGCGTTAGTGATACAATGAATAAGGATAGACATGAGTTTTCGCGAATTTGGCTTTCGCGAGGATTGCAACGAAGATAATAAGACAGCTGCCCTGTCAAGAGATTTTCTGCTGAGGCCAACATGCTGAGAGTCCAATTTGGTATTTACTATTTCGTACACACAGGATGGGATCATAGCGTTGCCTCCGGTTGTGCTAAATCAGTCAGAACTGACGTTGGACAAGGTCTCCCGCAAAAACACGGGTCTTTACGTCTGCACAGCGGATAATGGCGTGGGACGTCCTGCCATCGGAGCTCTCTTCCTTCGTGTTTTCCGTTAAGTGCCTTTTAACATTTTAGCATTTTACATATCACAATTTGCTAACTTTATATTATTTATGAATTATGAGATTATGACAGACACAATAAGAATCTTTACAAGGAATCAATAAAAAGGGTATTTGGAGAAATACCCAGCCCAACATAAGTAGAACATCTGAAGAAGTATCATTAATTTGTTGTCATAATATCGTGCTATGATACAGAATACGGCGTTTTAAACTCACACGTACAGGCGAAATATTAATAGCCTATTTAACAAAATACTGTGCATGTGCAAATTCCTTATTTAACACTGTTCGGTGATTCCGTGGTTCCCAGGTCCCATATTCCCAATACACGCTGCACATTTCTCCAGAATTTCAAATCTGTTTGTGCAATAATATTTACATAATTTTATGAATGGCAGATGCTCCAGAGATTGAAATTCCAAAACGAAGAGTTCACGGTGGACTGGCTCATAAAGCTCAGTTGACGTGTATAATTTTTGCGGATCCAAAACCGGAAGTGACATGGTACGTCAACAATAAACCAGTGCTCCTGTCTGATCGAGTCTGTATGGAGATGATGGGACAGAACATCCACGCGTTGACCTTCTCAACCGTCCGAGAAAGTGACTTTGCCACGTACTCGTGCAAAGCAAACAATACATACGGTTATGATGTTCGTCACATCGACTTCTTAGGTGATATTTTGTTGTAGCATTGATCTGGTTTTTGACCTTGGTGCCTGCATTAGAAGTTTTTGTGACTCCCGATGGATCACAATTTCACTATGTCACCACGCTACTCGCTCCCATATTCTCAACTTTTAATTAATTCCTTTTCAACACCAACTTTCCTTTGCAAAGTTATAACACTTGAGGTTTCTCTTCGTTAAAACTTTAAAAGGAATATGAAAATCTGGTGCCAGCACACTTTCACTCTTCCTGACGGTATTATAAGTTGACATTTTGGTTTCTCCTTAATTGTCATTTTGAAGGTGCGCCCAACCCTCCCGTGATAAATCGGTGGGAGACATCTCCGTGGTTGGACACCACATCCGGACAAGAGAGGGTCCAAGTCATGCTCTTCTGGGCTGTAGAGAGTCACGGTTCTTTGAATGACTACAGACTTTTTTTCAGGCCTGCGGGTGTCAAACCGCTCCCTGGTAAACGGAATGAAGACAGCAACAACGAAAATGGACCTTCACATCCATGGATTGAACTGACCATTCCAGCCGAACCGTCATCCTCTTCAACATTTTTACACTCCAAATCTTTCACTTTACGGGGTCTACTCAACTGCACCATATATGAGACAGTTGTCAAAGCCAGAAATCGGTTCGGATGGAGTGCTGTGTCCACTTTATGCTATTTTTCTACTTTTCCGAGTAAGTCCAAGTCCAAACAGCAACAGCAATACTGAATTTGAAACCAAAAACTAATGGAGTTTCGTGTTACACCGAAAGTCAAACTTTTTAAAATAGTGGAATGCAATTGAAATTACTAATTTAATTAAAATAAGTAATCGTCCTAAAAGTCACCATTATTGTTTAAAATAATATAGATTCTTCGAGTACAAGACAACCGGATCTTTTCCCTGAAAAATACAACAAAATCCCAGCTTTACCCGGAGGAGAAGGAGATGACCCGGAATATCTCCCGACATCCCTTGCGCCACTTGAATCTCTTTCAAATCCGTGTTCATTCATGTTTATCATTGCATTCCTTTCGCACTTCTTCATGTTGATTACATTAAACGAATAAATACATTACAATTGTATCCTTCACAGTCTCCGAATCTCTTCTGGATTTTCTTTTCATTTCTTTTTCAACGAGAAGCTCTTGAGGCGTTTTCTCGCTGAATGATTCTGTCTATTTCCATTAGAACGCTTGTCTTTTTCCACTAGGGAGAAAAATTACTGAATAAAATATTTTGCTCTGGATATTTCATGGAAATCCTAGATTTACAGATTCATCCGGTGGGGAAAAGGCAATTGCGTGCGTATGCCAAGCTGGAAGTTGAAGCACACAGAAGGTGTCAAAAGTCCTATAAAAGCCGGAGCAGTCAGTAATAGGAGTACACACACCACCCATCCCTTGAAAAGTTGTGTGAAGGCACCTTCACATCTTTTGTTGTAAACTTTGTTATATTCCTAGACGATATTGAGCACACGCTCATGCTGTTTCTCTTTTCATCTTTTTCATTATAGCTCCACCTTGGATTTCCAGGCGGGTTTTGAACAAAAGTCCCTGACAAGAGAAAACCTGCCAGAGCGACATAAATGAAGTCCCTTTGAACCCAATGTGCTCATGAGAGGTCAGATGTGAGATGAGACCTTGTGCCGTCCTTTTGAAGGGTGGCAAAAACAGCGGAAATAGTAGTACTCACACTTTAAACGGACGAACTATTACGACTACTGCCATGCCATGTATTGGAAATGGAAGTCCCAAAACCTCTGTACTTACTTCCTCTGCTTTATGAAGCTAGCTTCCCGAAGACCCTTAGTCTCATCATGTTATTCCAGGCATTTACCAGTTTGAAGTCCCCAGAAGGGACGTGTAAAGAGCCCTTTCAATGGATTCTTTATGTCCAAAATAAAATGTACAGTGAGCTCACTCGGCGAGGCACAGGAATGAGCTGAGCTGTTCTTTCAAGTACCTCAGTCATGCAAAGGGTGAGTGTGGGACGGGGTTAGTTGGATTCAGAGAGAGCCCGTCTCTCACCAAACCAAACCACCACGCTTTTTGCCTTTACCCCTGTCAGATTTCAAGTCAGTCGGCCAAATGAACCAAAAGAGAACACATTACCAAGTGATTTTCCTCCTTAAAAACCATTACTTTTGAACACAACAATATACTTCTTCCTGTAATACATTGTGCAAAACAACAAAAATATTTTTATCCACACAATTTAAAAGTTTACAATATCTTGTAGCGAAAAGCGAATACGGTGCTGGGTGGTCAATTGACATAGGAATCTTTGCATGCAAATAAAGCGTTATCGCATCTCACTACACCCCAGAAGAGAACAAAAAACCTCTGTTCTGGAGCAATGAACAAACGGTTTCCTCGTGCTGAACATTCGGTGAATTTTTTTACATGCACAACGATTTTTCATTGTCAGAGTGTCGTTTCATTGTAGTACTGGCAATCGTCCCGGGTAATCTTTGGACGGGCGATTGACTAAAGAGTGTGCCAAACTGGTGTGATGTGTGCTCACAAAAGTCCTAATCACCCAAAACGTGTTGTGAAAGCATTTTGTTGTTGTCATTCTTCTTTCCTTGACAAAGTGCGAGCGTTGACATTGGCATTGAGAAGCGGAAGAAGCAACCAAGTCGAGTATTAAACCCGCATTTCACATGCATAAAGTGCACCAAAAAAGCCTTGCTTTTCCTCCTTGTGTGTGGGAGTGCACGCATTCAAATAGCGTCTGCTGCTTTATGCAATGTCAACAATAAATTCTATCCTTGAGTTTGTTCCAGATTGTTGACATTTTCACGTTTATAATACAGTTTGGAATGCGTCATTTGAATTCTCTCCGCTATTGCCAATTGTTTATTGTCAATTGTCACTTTCATCGTGACTACGTCGCAGTACCAATCATCGGAATGCGTCATCATGTCTCATAACGTCTAGCTAATCATTTACGACTCGACTCGGCAATTTCAAAGATATCAAACGAATAGCATAAAAATAAAATAACAACTTCAACAGAATTTACAGAATACAATAGTGCAATCAAAATTTTGTGGGAAATGAGACTTGTGAGACTCTTTAATTAAGAGGTCGCGTCCAGAATTCAAAAATCCTAAAACAAAGACGTCAAAAAGTGTTCTGCTGATTGTAAGTTGTGTATTGATCGTGAATCGTGACTGGATTGTGGCGATTAACAGTAACGAAAAAAGTGATGTTTGATTGAGATTGAGAGTAAAAGTGCACTTATATAATTATCTATTTGGATTCCCATTGGATTTGTGCCCCGACGTCGTCGTTCAGGTAAAAAATTGCGTGTGCAAATAATACATTTAAAGTGAATGAAGTTGGTGTACTTTTGGCAGTTGGTAGTTGGCACTTTTGGGAGTAAGTAGGTATACAGAATTCAGATATGTGCTGTGCAATAGTGATTATAGATCGATAAGATTGATAAGGTAGAAGGGATTTTTTTAATTGGAGGGTTTGTACGAATGATTGCGTTCGATATGGACGTGACACGGCACGTGTTTTCGTTGCGGTTTAGTAGATACACAACCCGTCATCACCCGTACGATGACAGATGGTCCTTTAATATGCTAAGTAAAAGTGAAGGGTCCGACATTGTAATCACTTTACAGAATACTTCGGTAATGGTCCATTGTGTCCAGCGGCTAGAATCTTTGATGGAGTGCAATTGCAGTGTACTTGTGACGTTCTGGACACAGCGTTGTAGGAGTTTTCAAGGAAGGGAAGCAAAGGATGGCAGAGCTTTCGAAAGTTGGAAGTGGTTAGGAAGAAGTTGGGAGTGAAGGTTTTGGAAATGATTTGGACGACGAAGACCGACAGACCGTCATGGTCAATGAAGAATGAATTGTTATTGTTGAGTGTTGCATAGGAGCAAGAGTAACTAAACAGCATCAACAACATTAACATGGGACATGAACCAAGCTCTAATTGGACACGCGGGCAAAGTGTTCCCGCCGGCTGCACGTGTAATTTTAAAGGTGAATAAGGAAAAGGAATGATGATGATACACTGGGCCAAGCCAAGCCAAAAATGCAGAACGTTCGTTCAATTGCATTGTTCAAATTGTAAATGAAAAAGCTCATGATGTGCTCATTGTGAGGAGCAGTAGGTCGTCCACACTATGACTAAACACACGGGACATTTGCACGCACTGACCATTTATCAAGATTTGCAAGCGTGTCTGGTCTCCAAACCGGGAGGCATTGGTGTCTTCCAGTACTTTCCCATTCGGTGGTTTCAATAGTCTTGTCTCCGGGAGGTTAGGACTCAACGTGCTCTCGGACTTTGCGGGATTTGCACGCAGATGTTTCGGATCTTTTCATTTTGAAAGGGAGGGTCAGGCCGCAAAGAAGAGGATAGACTCGTAGACTTCAGAGACTTACCAAAGCAAAGCGCGGCTTCCCTATACTTTTCCCATATCCTTTCTTTATATATAAGGTCCGTATTCAAAAGACCCTTTTTTCCTATGAAGTAATAGCATCTACATGGAAAAACGTATTATCATATGAAACGAGTCTAAGCATTCATATCTGCATGTGCATCACACGCTTCCCAAACTGAGATCATTACGAAGTGGGAAATGCAGAAGCAGATTTGAATGCATAACCACGACACGACATGAAGGAATACTTATAACGAAGCTACGCTCTTGTTACCGCAGCCTCCCTTTTAAGTCTTGTTTTCGTGTTTCTCTCTGCTCCACAAAATGCTTTTTTCATCTTGGGCAGAGCACGGACCACAAAATCTTTGTCTTTTCATATTTATAATAGCAATTTTCTATGAAAGTTTCGGTTTCTTCGTCTTCTACAATTTAATCCCGTCTTTTTGTGTCCTGCATAAACATCACAATGTATTCAAGCTCAAAAGAACACACAACAACACAGTTTATCTTCCAATGTGTCCAGCTTGTATCATGTCCACTTGCATTTTGAGATTTGACTTTTCTTTCATGTCCGTTGCTACTATAAAAAATCCTCTTGAAGGAAGAAGTCAAGGGATACAAGATACAATGCAATGCAAAGCAACGGATCAAAAAGTGAAATTCCTTTGGATGCCTCCTCCACCCAAAAAGTGACATTTGCATTTACATCTGGTCTCTGCTGTGTTTGGGAACCGGTGTTCTAATCATTGACAGCGTCTTCGTGTTGCCGTAATGAAGGCGCATGACTAGCTCACCACATTTCCTTTCGTGATCCTTGGAGGTAACGACAATCAAATCCCATAATTGGGCAGTGTGGAATCAAAAAAGCTATCGAAACGTCGTCGTCAACCCCGTTTCTTAAATTGCATTCTGATTCGAAAGCTTGACTCAAGTAATCAACAACTGCATTGACAATGATTGTCAAATTGTCAATCAATGTTTCGTGGGTGGAGAACAATGTAAAAACGCCCTTGAAAAAATTGGCACTTTAAATTGAAGCTTTATAACCCATTCTCGATCAATGAAAATTTAATTTGTCCAGGAAAATTTTTTGTGCTTGTGTAACACCAACACATGTATGAATAGTATGAAACTGGAAACTGTATGTATTATACTTATACCGTATTGTACAGTACATAACTCTGTAGTGAATGTAGGAAGTTTTATTGATTTCTTCCCTGGAAGAATTCAAAGAAAGTCGTTAAAATTGTTTTTTACCACATCCCAATGATGTAATCAGAAATTACGAACACACTTAAATATTCAATATAAATTCTCACGGTTCGTGGACCCCGGACAAGACAAAGTCATTTTTACGATTCGATCATGTTATGAGAAGAAGCAGAAGAACCGTACCAAGAACGATTCAAATAGTTCATAGAATCGTTGAAGGAGTACATAAAAATTTAATTTATGGTTTTTTCGTTTGCATACTAAAGATAAGCGATGATAAACAAGCGATAAGCATGTGCTTGTGGGCATTAAGAAAAAAGGACGAGGATGGAGTCATAGTAGACATTCACCACGCCACACAAGACACAACATTACACATCATTTTTGAATGAGAATGTCTGTCTGGGAAAGTGCTGTTAGAAGACCCAAAAGTCCAAGTGGAACATGGTGTTCCATCCTCAACTTTTGACAGAGTGCATGGACAATTACACATTGGTCCGTTAGGGTAATTGAGGCAATTAAATCATGAGGAATTAACTGACAAGGCTAACTGTTCGCTTCTCCCCGAGATACGTATCGGAATATTAGATTGGGCTTTCGGCTCTAATTCCAAATCACGTTAACCGTTGAGTTATATAAAAGGAGAAATGGATATTATTATGCCTTCCAGCAAGCTGTCAAGTTCTCCAGCAGGCACTTTCTTGATGCATGATTCCGGTCCTAATTGCCTCACTGACTAGCTGTCGATGGACCGAATGAAGAAAAGTGATGAGATGAAATGTGTATGCCTTTTCCGTCTTGTACGAGAGAGTGAGATGAGATCCGAGTGTGTGGACGTGGACAAACGGTCCGCCTCAGTGTGAAAGCAGTTAAAAACGATGATATACTAAATTGTAATGGCAAATGAAGGAGAACTTCTGGTTTCCTTGCCTTTCTTTATGTCGGATGAGAAAACGTGGACGTGAGATGTGGCTCGAGCAAGTAATTTGACAGGCGGACTGTGTTTACCATCAACTCTTCTGGACCATGATGGATCACACAAACCCTACACTGTTGTGGTTTTATTCACAAAAGTCTTTCCCCATCTTAAAGCATTCAAAGTTGTCGCTTTGTGAGTCAAAATGCCCGTGTTTTTTCCATTCTCCCGACCAGTTTCTCCGTTTCTCTGTCGGGTTTGCTTGGAAAGAATTATAATCTCCTTATTTCTTTCGTCTCGTTGTTCCTGGTTTCTTTCAGTCCATCAGTGTCTTGACAAGGAGTCGTCATCGTCCATCCAAAAGGGATGTCGCAGCAGTAGGTACCCTATTCCACATACAAAATGTGCTTTCAACTCCTCAGAAAAGTGAATATTTTTTTTCCTTTTTAGTACTAGTTCACATATGGTGTATAATTATAGAAGCCAAAATCCCGAGTCTTATAACACAAAAGACGGATGTCTTCTCTCTTTCTCCGTAATTCGTCTACATGTGTTTTCCTTCCCCGCCTTTAAAGACACAGCTGCTTTGTAAATAAGTTGAGCCATTTCTTTTAAAAACCCGCCTTCTTACAGTTAATCCAACACATGTGCTCTTATAGTAGTTTTAAAAAACGGTAAATAAGGAGAATAAAAATTGCTTCTTTAACCTACATCAATGATTAAAACCTCTTCCTAATGGAAAACTTCCTTCTTTAATTGAATGATGGATGGAGAAGGTCACGAATCCTTTGAAATGAATTAGTGGTTCAAAGATGCAAGTTTCCAGACTGATTTTGATTTGTCTGGAAGAACTCTTGGAGTGTCTGGAAAATTAGTTCTTTAACATTTTTTTCTATTAAAGAAGTCCTGGGATGAAATGGAAAATGAAAACTCCGCGTGTTCATGTTTAAGCCAGTGTTACTGATCTCACCAACACAGCGACCACCACTGACGATATGACGAGTATGGAATGCAATGCACAGTACAATTGTACAATGTCCATTTTGGAATAACATTTTTCAAAAAATTACGTACGTGTATGTGGGAGATGATTTCTGTATGACGTGTGTGAGCTTGAGGCTTCAAGGTGTAGTAATTCATCCGAAGATTTTTCTTGTGTCTTAAAACCACAGGGAAGATGTGAAGTGTCGGATTACGATAAGTGAGAGTGACAGAGTTTGACATGTGAACAGAGACAGAAGGGACACGTAAGATCATTTTCTTCCCCTCTGTCGCACTCTCATCTTCTTGCTCACACTTTGCCCGCATGGACCATGTTTTTCTATACTCATCATTTTCAGTTTCTTCCAGGCGCTTTTTGGTTTACGTTAAATATTTAATACTCCCATTTTGCTCGGGAAAGATGCAAGTTGGAAAGAAATGACACTACTCCCAAATGAAAAGCACATCGTTTCGCTTTTCTTACTTGCAAGAAAAGTATGTTTTGTAAACCATACAAGGGTCGGTGTAAACTCTCCGGGAACGTGCACACGTTCCAGACGAGACTTCCAGAAAATGTTTTAAGGATTCTCCTCGTCTCGACTCAATTGTGCGGAAACGTGCAAGGTCCAAGTCCAAATAAGGTGGGACTCACCGTCTCTGAATTATGGGCGGGATGCTCTCCAGGCTCCAGGCAGAAGGAAAATGCATTTTCACATTTTCAGCCTTGCCAAGGACTTTGAGAAAGAGTCTCTCTCATCTTCTCACAAAAAGCATTTCTTCCAAAATGCTTCGTCGCACTTTTATTTCATTTATGTGTGTGAACTTGTGTAGACCCTGGAGAAAAAAGACAAAGGTTTCCTTTTCCAGATTATGATTTGGATGGGTTTGTACATTTGCCTTTTCGTGTCCTTTTGGCGGATTGAATTACTTGTAAATGTGCATTTTAGAAGGCCAAACCTATTTGTTTCGGTGGTTCCCATCCCATCCCCCAGCACGCATGAGGTCTCCCAAACAGCAAAATTTCCATGATTTGTTTATGTGTTGATGAGAACGATGCCGAAAATGTCACGCTTGTTAGTTCCCAGCAGTGAAAATGGTAGTAAAACCATTATTCAGGTGTTTTTGATGGTTTAACATGTCACATTATCAACTTTAGCAACGCATAGCATCGTCGTGGCTTCCAATTGTTCGAATGTCCACAAACGCAAATGCGACGTAGTCATTTTCATTCCATTTTTCTATTGCAATTGTTAAGGAGTGCCAGGATAATTGCACCGGGACAGAGGATGCTCAACAGAGCACAGAATGATTTGATTAGAAACAAAACGATTGGGCGGGTGGGACGATGATTGGAAATGACATGACGGGAATTGTATCACCTCTGGCCTCTTATCTATCCGACGCTCCGACGAACTGTTTAATTTAATGGGAGGAACAAAATTACTTTTTTTCATATGAATCATTTTTCTTCTGATTGAACATGCTAACATGCAAGCAGACTCAAATGAATGAGGTCATTGGATCAAGAAGCAAGAATGCATTTTTACAAGCTTGTCAGCTCACTTTGACGGTATTGACAGCTTTTCCCATGGTCGTAATTATTATCATCACGGCGAATGAATGACATCATGTTGAATGATGAGTTCACAATGTCAAGTCATCACGAAATACGCAGACATCCAGACTTCCAGACTCGTACTTGCTTAAGAATTAAGCTAAGCTATACAAATTGTATCCACTTCCACAATGCTTGTACATGTTCCATAGTCCTAAAATCTTCACTCGAGCTGTACAACCAAAAATTAGTTCGTCTTCGTAAACTATAAACACAAAATCTCCAAGTTAGTAACAGTCGCTTGACTTTACAACGTGTGAGATAACCTCTTGACCACCAGAGCCGGTGATTCATTTGGACACATGTCGACATGGCACATGGCACATCTGGCATTTCACCCGTAGAGCTCTAGTTACCCGCATCATTGATAGCCCGGAAGTGTCAAACTCATAAGGATTATACGTTGACGTGTACTTTCATTGGTAATCAAAATGTAAACATTGTTACATAAGTAAGAAAAAGTCGGTTCATTGCCCTGCTCCACGCTTCATTTTTGGAGATAAGATTGAACCCAAAGTTCAAACCTACATTTTAACAACACTCGTGGCATCGTGACATTTATCCAAGACAAGACACGACACATTTTTTTTTGTTTTACGCATGACCAAGAACAAAACATACAAAAGGCCTAAATTAACTCTTAATTTCACAGCCTTTTTGTCACATTTTCCCTTTTTAAGCAAAAAAGGAATGTACGACAAACGACAACTCATCTTTCAATTACCACACAATATTACATTTTGCCGTTAACCTTATCAACCTTCAAACCATTGTTTTTTGTCCAAGTAAAGATTTAACGACACGTTTTTTTTTGTTTTTTGTCTCCGTAGAAGGTCATTGGTTCTTGAGTGTCTGAAACTTGATCCTGAAAAAACAAATCAAAGATAAAGTGGTAGACAATACAAGAAACGAAATACACTAAAGATGCCTTCGCTGGCTACGTCGTCTTCAGCTCATTCAACAGCAGTAACATCAACAACTGCTGCATTGACATCTAATCCGATTGGTCATGTTGTGGGGAACGGGAACGTGAATCAGATCAATAATAATCCTGAATCTTTGTCACGATTCCCTGTGGACCACCTCTACAGTAATCGACCATTGAATGTTTCCACTTACAAACCTCACTGGGCTGGAAATCCGGGAAGTCGGAGTGACCAAACCTACGCAACGATCAACTCTCAACAAACAGTTCCATGCTTGACTAAACTCGACGGACCAAATGCAATCTTCTCGCCTGGTCTGTTTCGCTACCCTCTTTCACTTGGTAAGTCAACGAAATCAACCTTTTCAAAATCTTTTTTAAAAAAATATGTGCTTTGTGTTTCCAAATGCTTCTAAAAACCGCAAAGGCGTAATTTTGTTCACACCATCTCCACGTGGCAGTTAAATAACGATGGAGTCGCTCTGAAAGTGCTTATTTAACGTGTACTAATAGCCTAGTAAAGCCGCAAGGATCTCAAAATGTGCGAAGAAAAACATGGGTTTCTTTATAGCTCCAGTAATGAATCCAATTACGTGGCGACAGTAATTGATACGCGGAGAAGGAGCACATTGAAGCATCCCTAATGAGTCGGAAAAGCTCCTTAATTATAATTAGCATTAATCGTTCCCGGTATATATAAATTACATCAACTATTACATATGACTATCTGAATTATTTTATAGATCAACTCTTGTTATATACACATGTATATTTCAAAGCTGACACAATAAACGCACGTCTCACGCCATGTGAAAGGATTTCACGTCGTAAATTATGAAGAGGAGGTTGCGGTGGTGGCCTCACCTTTCGTTAACAATGGAAGAGGTCAGGACACGACGTGTCCATCTGGAAAAGGTGTTGTAAGACCACCAAGCATGCAGAGTTATCTTTGGAATTTATTTTTGGATACTTGTCCATGTCGGTCTCGCCCTTTTCCCGTCGCATGAATAGTAATTAGGTTACTAGTACAATCACAGGAATTATATACGAAGGTAAGCTGTGTGATGTGTGTGGCACTATAATAGAAGATGTCCAATTACATTTAGGAATGATTACACAATGTTATCTCAAATAGTCGGTCTGAAGATCCGAACCTTGGAACATTTACTGCTCTTGAGAGAGACGATAGAAAAGGGTTAAAACGGAATTAATAGGTTATTTTCTCCCTTTCCTGCCTTTAGGGGCGGAAATACAGAAGATTGTGTAATCATGGCTCGATAAGATAAACAACGTCAATGTGGTTTTTCTCGTAACATTTCCACTTGACTTTAGAAATGACTGAGATTATAGAAGAACATGAAGATGAACGAACGTACGTACTTTCGTAAAAAGAAAGTGACGGAAGAATGTTACATTTTAAAAGTTACAGAAGCCAAAGCTCAGGAGGACACAAAGGATTTTTTTCTGGGCATTTTGCCTTCATCCCTTTTGTGTCAGGTAAACAATGGGCTGTGGAGGCAACAACAATACGAGTTGGCACGGCGTTTGTATGCGGTAGGCCTGGAGAAAAAACGCGTTCAATGCTCCTAAGCTGAAGGAATGAGAGCCAAAACGAAGCGCATCGTGACGGATTTACACTTGAGTCCAATGTCATGTCAGTCAGTCTCACCTTGATTCCACACAGCTTACTTATCCGGTGACTATGCAGGAAGGAAAGTAAGGTTTTGGTTCATGTGACATTTGGTGAGAATATAAAACAAGGTTCCTGGAGAACTCCCCCGTTTCATTTACATTTTTACGTTATGTTATACCCTTTCCTGGAATGACACCATGTCAAGAATGTGAATGTATGAAGCTGTGAAAAAGGATCTGGAGAAGTCCAAGTTTAAGTTTCTCAGCTCATGTCAACAAGTGCAGATGATTATGCACCGGGAAGTCTTCCTTATTGTTTGCATAGTGCTAGTGCACGTCGACCGGAAATGCTGAGAAGGCTCCCCTTCTGGAAAATGTGAAATCTTTCCAGTTTTATTACTTGGACTGTTGGAAAGATGAAGTATGACGACATTCAACCGCAAGGGAATGTTGTCCTGACGTTCCCAAGTCCTGAACGTGTCACAGTGTCACATCTTGTGTCATCTTCCAACATTATGAAGCGTTTTCTAGTCAACAAGTGTATACTAGAAACTGTTTCTTTGCATCTTCTCAAACACACGCTGTAGCGTTAGCAAAAAACCCGGGTTTTCTCCCACTTTTTGCTGTGACTAAATCTAGAAAATAGCTTTTTGGGAGTGCAAAGCGCAAAGACAGATTGAGAGCGTCGAGTCTCGCTAAGCTGGGCAATGTTGACGTTGGTGGGGCCAGAAGGAAAAACACTCAATGGATTTTGTCGAAGAGTGCAATATTGTCTCTCCTATAGCCAAATGCGCATTCAAGATTTGAACATATATAACAACTCATGTCGTGTCGTTTGCGCCAAATGCATGTGTCTGTAAACCCTTTAGAAAAGAGAAGAGATACTGATGCTGCTGAGATGACGACGACGGGTGCATTGGTGCTGCTTTTGCTTTGGTGCATACTGCTCAGTTAGATCAGCATCAGATCTTTAAGTGTGTGTTGTGTTGACTATCGTCTTGTTGGTTTGGCGAGCAACGTTTGACTCATTCAAATAAGAAGCGTCGTTTTTTACTCAATGAATGTGCAAAGAAGAAGTTCAAACCCCTGGAAGAAACCCACCACCAAGTCAGGTTAATTTTAGCCAAATGCACGCTGTTGCTCTGTCAAATGATTTTAAGTCTTATTTCCCTCCCGTCGGTGGAACGAACACGCTGGATTCCAGTGGTTTCGTATTTTGCTGGAGTCAGTCAATCTACTAAAATTGTGCTTACACGTTTCCTCTTCAACGAAAGATCTCTGCGAATCTGCACCGCAAGGTTTCTATCATACAATATCCCTCACCGACTTTTCTGTGGGTTGGCAATGTATAGAGCAACTTGTCCGATTGCGATTGCCCTAAGCTCAAATTCTGACCTCTTTGTCTAACGAAAAGGGTAGTTAATAATCATTTGTCACTCGCAGTAGTGTCTCTGTGCTCTTCTTCGTGGTGTGTACTTTTAAAAGAAACACCACAGCAAACCTTGTGTCACACATCCAAAAAATCGAAAGTTAAGGAAGAAAAATGACTTGGAAACTCCTTCCGGAATTATTTAAGTTGCTNTTCCCACAGTAGTGAAATCGCATTTTCTTTTCACCGAACCTTGTTTCATTCCATAAGAAAATCCGTGCGGTTCGGCTCGTGAAGAACGTGAACTCTCAAGTCTGATAGACTCAACAACGTGAAGATCTATAAATGTTTTATCAGTTCAGCAGAGAAAACCAAGAGCCATTTTGGGGTTTAACCAAGGTATTTCGATTAAATCTACTATGGTTACCATTCAGGTTATGGTTAACCTGAATGGTAACCATAGTAGATTTAATCGAAATACCTTGGGTTTAACGTAGAACACCTCACTTTTAAAGGGTATCTCGTCTTTTTTTTTGTTCTTTCCACATTCTCTCAAAGTCATTTTCATATCACGGCTCATTCCAGAATGAACTCGGCCGACTCTTACTGGATTTCTAGGCAAATCACTTTTGTACAAGCACAGCAAAGAATTTCACTCGAAACATGATAATTTAGTATTTCTTAAAAAACCCGACTCTTTCTTGTGCTTGGGATGCTTCAGTAAAAGTCTCCACACATTCCTTCTCTGTTTTTACGGCTGTGACATGACATGACCTTATCTCTATCAGGAATTCTATAGACAAGATGACGATAATTCAAACTTGTGATACATATAACAATGCCAATTAAGGCAATGCAAAGATTTTTTGCTTACACAATTCATTTGTAATCTGCATAGTTTGTAGAGCGGATTACAATGTTCGTATAAAGCGATGAAGATTGTCAATGTCTGTTCATTGGACATGATTCATTTGTCAGGCGGCGGCTCAGCTCATTACATCCATTTGCGCTGTGTCCGCATCCGCCGATGATATAGACGTATCTTATTATTCGGTCAGAATGTCAGAAAGGCACTTTTGCGGCTTGAGAGATCACGTTCTTCACGAGCCGAACCGCACGGATTTTCTTATGGAATGAAACAAGGTTCGGTGAAAAGAAAATGCGATTTCACTACTGTGGGAAATCATTTGGACGGTAATGTCTGTTCATTGGACATGATTCATTTGTCAGGCGGCGGCTCAGCTCATTACATCCATTTGCGCTGTGTCCGCATCCGCCGATGATATAGACATATCTTATTATTCGGTCAGAAAGGCACTTTTGCGGCTTGAGAGATTCTCTTTATATGTCTGTGCACTGTGACTTGACTGGTGACTGCACAATTTGCGTTATGTCTATAGTACTTACGATTATTAAGCAGCTTTCATCTGGTAATGTTTCCTTATGTACTTTGAGCTCAAGGGTGTAAAACCTTTTGTGTGTAGTGCTGCTGGTACCTTGGGAAAAAAGGTTTCATCCTTCTTTGTTTGCTAATGACTGTTTTACATTGTGCAAATTTGCGAAATACCACATGAGCATACGTGGCTTTCCACGAAACATAAAAAGAAACGTTTTATGTCACCCAAGTCGAATATGATTGGATGAGTAATTCAGAATCTTACGTCACTGTCGACACTAAAATTCTCTTAACCAACATTCCTGTCACAGGAAAGCTGTCAGTTATAGTTTAAAAGTGTCTAACTACGCACTTAAGAAAATTTGCTTACAGTCTGGTTTGACTTGTTTTACGAGCTATTAAAAATACCAAGAAGAGAAGGCGAAGGAGAAAGAAAGAAAATTGTTATTCCCCTTATTCAATTTGTGGGTTGATTTGACTTGGACATTTTTAACTCTTTGACGTTGACATATTTTGACTTTGGATGTTTTAAATTTTGGTTTGCCTAAAGATGAAGAAGGCAATGTTGGTAATCCTTTCATGTGTCAAGCTGGGTTTGGTTTGTACTACAACTTCCGCTCTGTGTGGGTGGTACAGCTGTATGCTGTGTTTTTGCGCTGTCTTTTCAATCAATCCCGTTATGATTGCCCCTTTTTGCAATTAACTGCCTCGTTTGTAAGCTTTGAACGGAGTGACTCCATCAACAGCTTTGAGTCCCATTTGCCAAGCCTTCTCTTAGGTTTGTTTTCATCTTTTCATCCTTCCGAAAGATTGCCAATAGTAAAAAGCCCTTTTTGATGAAAATGTGTACTCAAAAAAATGTGCTGTACACATTGCGAAAAACGTGATTTTTTTCACGTGAATTTCCCCGATTTTTTACACGCACGTGAACTCCACGCGTGTAAGAAAGAACTTGTTGTTGCAGCTGCCAAAATACCTTCATATACACTTTCCACAAAGTGCCAGCATCCGGATCCAAGATCCAGTACATTTCTCCAACTATACTTCATTTTACACCTGGCATTTTTGTGACTTCTTATCAAAAGTGTACATTATTGCTTATTTGCGGATTGCCGCATTCACAATTGAATGAAAATGATTCACAGTTGGTGGCGAATGTGGTGTAAAAATGTTATTTTTTCTTGCACGTGCTAACATATAAAATATGGAGATGACGACCATGCAATTGTGTCTTCCTAAGGCACCTGCACAATAGCCAAGAAAGATGAAACCATTAGAAAATCATTTTAAGCAAAGTCTGAATGAATTTTAAGCACTCTCCGAGGTGCACTAGACATTGTAATGCAAATGTAAATTTAATGCAAAAGTGATGTAGTGAGAACCCTGTGGCCAAAAACTCATGATTCTTGCCTAATAAATGAATAGTGTGCGTCGGGGTGACTTGCCGCTGTTTTCCTGTGCAATTACCCGCCGATAATATTCCATACTCATCATCAATCGTGCACAGCAGCAGCGCGTACTAGCAATTTGCATACATTTATAATTTGCTCTTTTGTACACGCCCTTGACAAAGAGATTTTAGTTTTCTGCTGGCATTATAATGTATTGTGAGAGAAGGAGTTTTTGAGGATGCCATATACCTGTGAGAGAGTCAGCCCGGCAGCTTCTGATGTGGTCCAAAAAAGACAGGTCGCAAAGGTCACAATGGGATTCTGATTGTATGTTTTGGGATTGGTAAATAACATTACATTCCTTGACATGATTTGTTGTTCGCTTTGCAGGAGTGACCATGCTGGGCACAGGCAGAGGTTGTGTCAAACCTCCCGACGTTGTCCTCCACGGCTCTCGTGTCGCACCTCAACATTGCTTCATAGAGAGACTCGAAGATGAAATGATTCTCCATCCCATCAGTCATGCGACTGCTGTGGACAACATCCCTGTCCATGAGCCAACACCTCTTCACTCTGGTAATTTTTAGTATTCAAAATCCTGAAAATTAGAATCAGTTATCACTTATCATCACTTATCAGTACATATCGATATTTGGATATTTGGAAATGTGGTTGTCTCGCAGTGCGATCACAATAAATTGAGTTTGAAGACAAAAGTCGAAATTAATGGAACGAAAATGAGCACGTGATTAGAATGAAATTAGTATACGAATATATTTTTATAAATTGTAGTCATTAATGTCATTGGAATGATGCTGACACTGACCTATGTAGGCAATGTAGGCAAGAAAGGTCAAACAGGACAGAGCTCTCAGAAGCCTAAAAATCCATTTATATTTGAACCTCCTAATTTATGTCATCAAGTAACAAATGTCCCTGCTCCCGAAGGCGCCTTAAACGAGTCCCTTTTTGGTGGAAAGGTGGAAAATGCTCGTTATAATACGTTAAGTTAGTTACATTGTTAAAGCGGTTTCTCAGCCTACTTTTTTATCTTTTGAAAGGTCACTTTTTGAGGGAGGGTCAGGTAGGAGAATCCCAAGCGGTCTCGTGTTAATGAAACAAATGAGTTTAGAGACGACGATTAGGATAAGATGAGATGATGAGATACATACAAAATGCGGGATGGGATGGATGGGAGCGAAAGAAACGCATCTGCCACTTGAGAACTGAGAACAAGAACCACGTTTTTGGGACAAAAAAGGTCTCTTTCTCTTGTGCGGCATCATGTCACAATAAAATGCGACAGAGCAAAAATGTCTAATGAATTTCTTACCTTTTTCTCTTCTCTGTGGCATCCTGCTATGCCATTTCAATACTTACAAAATTTTTATAAAAACAGACTTTGACTTTGACATTTTTTGTGTCAATTCTTTTGTTCGGAAATGACTGCTGTCTCCTACTCTTTGGAGCGGAAAGGTGCACACATGCATTTTATGGACTGCAGTCAAAAAACGAGAGTAAAAGTCATATTTCTAAATCTAAAGGATCTTTAAAAAAAGATGTTCGGTTTCTTTAAAGGTTTTTTACTGTTTTTTCCTTCCGCCGATGTCGTTCAAGTTGGGAATATTCCATGACGGTGTGTAAAATTTCGAGTGAAATACCGTCTAAATAAAAAACGGGAGTTGAGTTCATTCCGCATCTATATTTATCCAATGTTACATGTTTCGTGGGCCATGCCTCATTGTTTGCATCCGAGAACACCCACACTAAAAACACCGAAAAAAAGGACTTATGTACTATCGCCTTCTTAGCATATAAAGCTTTTTAACTGTAAGTAGTGGTACCCACAAAAAATTGGTCCATACATCAACTTAAGCCATGATTAATTCTCCGTAAGTACAAAGCCTGGAGATTTCAACACTCCAGGATTTTCCTTCTTCCAAAATGTATAATCCTTCAAATATTTAGATGCACTTTCTTTGTCTCCTTTTAAAGTGTTTGTGAGTCTGGTCGGAGCCGCATTGCCACTACGACGTCTCGATTTGCTACCACTTTACATTATTCCTCGATTATTCCAGCAGGAGTCTCTAATTTGAGTATCCATTATTCTTCCAAGTTGACTTGTTGACTGCTCTTTCCTTGACCAATACCTGTCATTAACAACCCTTTTGTTCATCCAGTAGCCTTTCGTCAACCAAACTTTCATCTTCGTCATATGCTCTCCTCAGCTCACATTTACAGTTTACATCACAATCAACTTTTCTAAGGATCTACGACGAATATCCCACCTAATCAGCCTTTTTGGTGAATACATTATACGACCTCAGGTCAGACGTACACAGGGATACCAGCCTACATGGGACAAGAATGCGTTGTAAAACATGATGTACCGAACGAAAAACTATATAAAAATGCCATATGTGGTTGATTGTTGTTGTTCTTGTTCCTTTGGCTTTTTCTTACGATACCGTTCGATATGGCCGTGATGGCCCCAACTGCTTTTGTGTCCTAGGCCAAAAAAGACATGAGCACGCCCGTACACGTAATCTGTATGCTTTCTGTTTTTTTATTCCGTTTTTGCTTCCTCTTTAAGAGTTTATTACTGTCTGTCTCTTCTTCCAAGTTCCAAGGGATGAAAATCCTATTTCCCTTTTTCTTTCTCTGGAACACCAAACGCAACGTGTTCAAGAAGTGAGCAGTTCCATTCCAACTTCCACCATTCTCCATGGGCACGAGGGAAAAAGAAAAAAGAATATAAAGTCCTCTTCTTACTGTTCACATCACATCCCTTTTTTAAGGGACCCTTTGGAGCACATCTTTCAAGGCTGACGGAACAAAGGATACAATACGAAAACACACGCAGTGTTTGAGTTTTTGATGTGATAAGCAGGTTCTCATGTATTTTTTTCTTCGGCGGCAACAGAACCAGGCCGGAGAGAAAACTGCGGGTCAGCAACGAACCATGACATAGACTTTTCATCTTCAATTATTTATAGTTAATTAACTCTAGCTTATCTCCAGGGTCATGATGCACACCCCAAAGGGAGCGAAACCACAGAGTTAATGAATCGAAAGGTGCTGTGCGTAACCCTTTGCCCTTTTGGGTAGTCGAGATGAATCGAGGCTAACGATCCGAATAGAAAAATATAATACTGTATTGTTCTTTGTTATCCTTGTATACTTTCAGGCAATGTGATTAGCATTGGAGACTCTCACTTTTTCCGATTTGAAGCCCCGCCTGCAGCGAGTCATTACGAGTCACCTTATGCTGTCGTCAACAACAATCCGGGTAAGTGTTGACAACCTTTTTTTGGTGGCTGCTCTTTCAAGTTATATGCAATATTAAGAAAATACGCAGGACGACTTTGTATACTAAATTGTTTCTGAAGATTGGTTTATGATGTCTTTTGAAAGGGTCAAACACACACTGCTCACTCTTAAAGTTCTGAAAATGTAGTTTAAAAATGTATGCTTAGTGATTTGTGACTGTGTGAGATGTAGGGAAAAGGTGCTGGAAAAAGGACTAGAAACATGTTTTAAGATGACGTTGTGCCGGAACGGTATGTTCATTTTCTTCGAACAGGGTGCTTCGTTTGAAAGTAATAGTAAAAGTAATAAATTCACAGTTGAAAATGCATTTGGAAAGGTTTACTTTGTTCCTCTTAGCTTCAGGTGATTCCGTTTTTCCATTTCGTCCATTTGTCAATCCCCATTTATTTTTATCTACAGCTTCACCATTTTTTTCTCATATGAGACTTATCATCGTTTTGTAATTTAAACACACTGGAAAAAATGTAAGAGATGTGGTGTGAGGTAAACATAAAAAAATTTGGATGTGATAACACATTTGATAAATGTTGAACACTTGAAACAGTACAAAGAATGAGAAAAAGATTCCCCCTTTTGTAGTGTGGACATTCGCTGGACAGAATTGCGCCTTCGGCGTGTGTGGTGTAGGCTCCAGAGATAAAGGCTCTTCACACCTTCATTTTGAACGTGTCAGACCCGAATTTATCCAGTGGGGATGCCTTTATTTGACCGTGCTTTATTGCATTATGCACTCTTGAAAAAGGGATCTTTCTAAACCACAAAAGTGAGAGTTTCAAAAAATACAAAAGTGCATTTTCTACCTGTTTATACTACACAGCGTTTATATTAAAATGGCATGTGCAACGGTGTGTTTAGAAGGATTGAAAACGATGACTAGCAGCAATAGCAAACCGGGTAAAGTGAGATTTTGAAATTCTCGTTGGCCGTTTCACTGTTCCAGAGATTTTGATTAGTGGGCTGCTAAGCTTTATGTGATTGTGATATTATGTTTAAAGATTACGTTTATATGAAGGAATGAGAAATCTTGATGAGATTTTCTGACCATGAAGGATTACATATTTGAATGTTTGATGACAAAAGGGTTTTTCGTGCTGGATCTATCCTGCCGTGGGATTAGATGGCAACATTTTCATTATTTCTTTTTTCTTGACTGATTGACAGGGGCGAGTAATCCTTCTCGCACTGCGGGTGATGTAAACAAGAATTCATTCCGAACAATGGACCATGACTCCCGGGACCAAGCACGATTCCACCACCAAGTTGGAGACCAACTCAGCACCAGATCCACTCCTGGGGAAGAAGATGTGGGAAGGGACCCTAAGAAATTCAGGGACGGGTTAGAAAGTGATAATTTTGTAAGCAAAGTCGCCCGTTTTGAGTTCCTCGCCAATACACAACGTCCTCCACCATTTCCTACTGCTCCTGTTCTGCCAATTCCATCGCATAGAAGGCTCGATCCCGCCAAGATGGACTATGAAGATTGCATTAGTTCAAATGAAGTTTCTTCACGACCGTCACAGCCCGTCATGTTTAGAAGCATGAGTGCAAGTAGTCGCGGGGGAAGTGATGCATTCAATAGGAATATTCAAATGAATCCAATTTACAGTAGCACAAATGGATTCAGAAGAACTGTGTCTGCTTCCAGTTCCTTGCCTGGAGAAAACCCTAGTCACAAATTGATGAATCAGTCCTGGCATTCTTATCAATCCAACAATAACAACGATCAGAGTCATTATCAACAGATATTCAACCGTGAAGATGCAATTAGCTGTGAAGCGCTCCTGGAAATTAAAAGGAAGCAGGTAAATACCGACTGCATCTGTCTTTTCAATTTAATGCAAGCGTTATGGAATCTTATTGACGTAACACAATTTTTAATGTTACTTTGTGTAGGCGCATGAAGCAAGATTGGCAGCAGAGCAGGCTCAGAAAACTGAAAAACTACGACTAGAAGAAATCCTTGCAATGTGTGCTGAATATGAAGATCAGATTGAACAAGAATTGCGCGAGAAGAAATCAGTAAGCACAAGTCCTACTTTGCAAAGTAAAGCACAAAATGGACTATCGGGTCAAATGTCATTGGGCGACGATTACGGAAAAACCGGATGTAGTATCACATCTCCTACCAGGTAATTAAAAAACAAAAACTCTACCGATACCGGCAACTCGTATACTTTTGCCAATAAATAATATAAATATAATAATACTTTCACCTAGTTGTTTAGAGTTGACAAATATTTTTGCTTTCACAGAATCAAAACAAACGGCTCACTGCCTCGTGAAAAGAAATCATTTTCAGAAAATGCTGGAGAATATAGCACGAGCAAATCAGGAAATGGGAGCGTGTTAGACGAGGAAATAGCTTCAATTTTTACCTTTTCGAGTGATACGGGTTCGTCGATCCGGAATGGAAGCGAAAGCAAACAATACGCCAACGAGAGTTTCAGTGGATCATTAGACGACGACGTCTTTTCTCCAGGAAGTAATGGTCCTGGATGGAAAATGAGCACTCCAATGACCTCGACACCGACATCCTCAATAGCCAATATTACAGGACTGAGAAGCACAAAAAGCCCGTACGAAAATGTCATGATGAACCTTCCAACTGCGGAAGAAGTGGCAATCAGCTTAAATAGTCAACAGAAGAGTCCGCGAACACGTATTCGAACGACGCTAGCAGCGTCCGCGAACGGGAATGTGAACAAGTCGTCCGAGAACAATAATAATTATCCTAGACGTCCTATTCTCACTACTGTGATGGATCACAAACATTCATCCTCCGTTTCGTCCACTTCCTCGTCGACCTCTTCCACGAACGATTCGGTCAATGTGGCATCTATGAAGAGTTCTTCAAATGGTCGGGGAATGGGAATAACGACAAGTCGCAGTGAGCGATGCGACACTCCGCCCAAGTCAAAATTGTCTGTATCCTTTGCAAAGTCAGTAGAGGAAATAGGACAGGAAGACGATGATAGCGAAAACGACGAGAAGGAACAAAATGAAGGAGCAAATGACCTTTCTAAAGACAATTCCAATTCTACACGGGATCAGGAGAATGACCCTGTTTCGCTTGTAGTGAAGACGATTGCCACACAAGTACAAGTGCACGTGGAAAACAGCGACGAAGAAGTGTCGTCTAATCGCCACATCGTCGTGGCGAATAGTCCAACTACTTCTTGCGACAGTTCCAACAGTAATAACAATCCACAAGATGAGACTTCTTCAGCCTCCTCTCTATCTTCCGCCCATATCAAAAGCTGTGAATCTGAGAAGACCGAAACTGACACAAGCAGTAGTCGGTGTCATTCCCAAGAATCGCCAAGCACCAGCACGGCTGTACGGTTTATTACATTAAGAAACCGCTTTTATATTAAACAGTATAAGAAATTATGGTTTTATGAATACCTGTCTCTTTTATTACAGTCAAGTTTAAATCCCTACTCATTATGCATTAAAGAAGACAAAGTACTCCAATTCAAAGCCCAGATCAGTGAAGTTGAACAACAGGAAATGGAGGCTTTGAGAGAGGTGAATGAAGTGTTTTTGTTCAAGTATCAAAACGAAACCAAAAAGTACAGAGGTGAAATGAAATGGTAAAGTGATTGTAATCCAATTTGCTATCTTTGTGGTCTACACATAGCTGGAAATTGAAAAAGCCCTTTTGGTGGGAGAGGAAAAGTCACTGGAGACGCAGCTGGAGACAGACAAGGAAGATGTGGCTGAGTTGAAGGAAAGACTGGCTCAAACGGATGAAAGCGCTAGGCTCTGGAGAATGGAGACTCTAGAGCGAATCTCCCAATTGAAGGCCAAGATGATGTTATCTGAGAAGGAACTCCAGAGGCTTGAACGACTCCATGAAGATTTCTGCGGAAGCACTGATGAGGAAACTGTTCTTCTGGAGCGACTCAAGTTTCAACATGAACTCGTCGAGAGTGATCGAAAGGTAAGGATTACCAAGTCAGGTCCAGTCTTTCACAAACTTACCCTTCTCTGCACAATAAGGTCAAAGGCGGATGTGGAGTTGTGGAGGAATGGGGCAATGTGTCTCTTCTTGTGACACTACTGCACTAAAAGTTGTCTCCAGAGTGATTCTGGAAGAAGTAGTAGTCTTAAGAGGAATTAGTGAGAAATATTAAGTTTCTCAAAGCCTATCAGTTTGCCAATCCAATAAGTCTGCCAGAATGTCTATCTCGTCTTGTCTTGCAAAATTTTGAGCGCATTTTAAAATTTGTTATTATATTACCTACTTTCAGTATTTTGAAGATGGAGAGTTTCATCAAATGGAAGAACAAGTGAACAAAGAGGCTCAACGAGAAGAGTTGTCGAAAACACTTGCTGAGTGTGATAGTCAGCTTTTGTCCAGACAACTTCAGCTGGAGCAACTGAAGAGTCAAAACCGCATTTCTTTCGCTTCATCCATGAAGGATATCCAGTCTCTAGAGAAGCGACGGCAGGAATTGATAGAAGAGTTGAGCAAAGTGAGTTCCATTCTCTCGTAATGCGATAGGAAAAAAACCACTCAAGTGGCAAAATTTCAATAAGTCCTTATAAAAGAAAAGAAGCAGCTTTGAATATATAAAAAGGGGGAAAAACGCTTTATTCTATGAATACAATTTTTTTGATTTCTCCTTTATGAAAGATGGCGAAATGCTTTTAAGTGTTCGTGTCGATTTAATGTATTGTCGTAACGTATTTGGTTCCAAAAAGTCGTACGCATGGTATACTTATCCAATTTTCGGATGCAATACGAACATTATATAGAACATCCCTTTTATTTCATTTCTCGTAATATTAAATGCACTCAACTATGAAAAATGGATTTTTAACGTATTCTTTAGCGTTTCGGAATTTCTTTGATATAAACTCTCAAAAAGTTATGAGAATCTTTAGGAATTTCGACAGGATGTTTGAAAGATGCCAAAAGGAATTTCCATTTCATTCTTACGCTTTCATCTTCTCTTTTAGATTCGTGTGACAATGAGAAAAGAGTACAAATAAGGATTCGTTTCACCGTCATTGTTGTCTTCCCTTAATTAATATTTGAATGTGTTTGTTACGTCAGGTACAGGAAACTGCAAGTATAAACAATTTGCACATGGCAGAAACAGCGGAAAGTTTTTCAGATTCAGAAGATGTAAGTATCAAATTGGTAATTTGATTATGTTTGCAAATGCAAACACATACACACTAGCACCAACCTAATTATACCTAATGTTTTGGTTTTCAACAGGTAAAAAATCCTGATCTGGAAGAAAAATTAAAGGCGCTCTCACTTTTCAAGTCACCGACGGAAGATGTAATGCGAATTGAGAAAATAAAGTCAAGGTCTTCCATAGATACTCATTTGGACGGACCAATGGGCACCAAAACGTGTGCAACTCTACGGGAGATTGAGCGTCACCGAGAGTTCCTTCTGAATGAACAAGGTCTGTGTTCGCCACGTGTTCATTGTTAGTTTTCTATACTTAAAAGTACCTATTTCATAAAAAGTCAAATCATCTAGTCAATTTCACTCTCCACATGCAAAAATTGGTACATTATTGCCTCAAAGTGGAAATGATACCAGACCATGTATTACAAACACAATGATAACCGTTTTTGTCCAACCTTCTTCCACGGTTGTTACTTGTTACCGCCTTGAGCAAGTGAACAAAAGAGACGAGAAAGGGAAGGGAACGGAGTTGAGAATCGTATTACCTTTGTGACATACAAAAAAGCCGGTAGAATATATTTGAAAAAGATACTTGGTTTCTCTTTGAAGACGTATAATTGAAGATACGCTTGGAGCAGTGGAAACGAGCGTTTGATGCATTAGATTTGGCCTGATTGAACTCACAAAGAGCTTCTTTGAAACTTGATTACGTATGCATTACTTTTATGACATTATGCGACATCCGCTATGTTGTTGACGCGACTTTGTGAGGAAAAATCTAATTACAGTCCATGGCTTTCTGTAATAATGAGATTTTCGACCGAATTCAAAAACCCAAATGTTAAAAAGACTACCAGGTTGTTTTTTGTGCGAAAGCAGAAAGTGAATTAGGGATGAGGGTAAGAGTAAGAGTTATTGTGTTTCAGTCTTAAATTGCCTCCGTGGATCTAAGGAGACAAAGAAATGAGAAAGTGTCAATCCGAAAGCATGGTTCGTTAGACCCCCTGTTGAGACGAGAGAGAAAACCGTGCCCGCATACTCACTCAGTTCTGGATTTTGGCTATTGCAGGCGTGCAGATGTTGGAAGAGGAACGACAGCGGGTTCGGGAACTCCAAAAACGGGTTCAAGATGCCGTTCGCGAAGAATGGGAAGCAACACGAAAGGCCAGTCGGAGTGCTCAGTGCCATTCCCTCAACTCTGTCGGTAGCGACGATTCCACTCAGACAATTTCGGACACTCCAACTGACAGGTAAAGTCCAGTTCTATAGTGTCTATATGTATTACATAGTACTAAGCATTATATATAATACTACTTGTAATTTTGAAAAAAAAATCCATTCAAAAATCGGGGCAAGGAACTTTAATGATGAAAGTGTACATAAGACGTAACCCACTTTTCCAGTGATATGAAAGATGCGTCTTGAGATTAAAATGCGTATGAAATTGAATTTTGTAGAAGAAGATATTGCGGGATGAAACGAAAACTAGAAAACCCGAATTTTTTTCTATTTCTCCAGAAAGTATTAGAACGGCGAATGTGGCGTATACATGTTTCGTTTCGTTCCAGGCAATACTAGTCGCTCATAGTCAGTCAGTATTGTACTGTGTACATGGGGAAAGTGAACTAGAGCCACCACCGCCACACAGACACACGAACTGATTTCTATCAGAGATGAAATTGACTTTTCCTTTCCCTATGCCTTTCCTCTTTGGTGTTTGGGTTTTGCACCAAAACTGATGGCATTCAATCCAATCGAATCCCTGCTTTGGCCCTGCACATACTGCGGCTAACAACCAATTCCGATTCCAATCTCGCAGATGCACACATGGCTAAAGATGTACGAATCCAGTAATGAGGACGACACGTCAATAAACCGATGTCGATGCTTGGACAAGATTTTAGATTCTACCTGGGAAAATCAGGAACAGCAACCTCTCTCCTAACATAACTTTGGAATCTTTCTGCTCTCATTTCATAGTATTGGGAATTCCGGTCTTTTTTATGTGTGTGTGTGTTATCTGTCTCTATTTCTTGAGTGTCTTCGAATTGAATCTTCTTCGTGTCGTCTTGTGATTAACTTTGGAAAAATCTACCTTCCCAGTCTGCTTCTTTTTATACCGGAAATAGGGGAAAACACGGTTCATTGCCACAAAATGTGGAATATTATTCATGTTCCCGACTGTCTGATATACTGCCGATCATGAAAAGCATCTTTTGGATATATCCGATTTTGAAACGTAATACTTTCCTGAAAAGGTTCACATTCTTGCACGTTTAATCATCAATCATGTACGTGTTCCCCTCAGCGCAAACATGATGTTCTATGCTCCCCTTCATGTTCTCTGGAGGATTAATATTCAAAACTTATTGCAAAGACTTGGACTTTTCCTCGCATGAATTGGATGGTCTCAATACTCAATACATTTTTTGTATATCTGCACTTCACTCTCGCGTCTCGCGACCCGGCGTATATAAGTCCTCTATTCATTCATGCATGAGCATTATGTAATAATAATCCATCGTTCGGGGATTTCACCGCTTTCGGGCTTTTTAGTATTTTTTATACCTCAGCAAATAACCCGCAACGACGACGACCGCAATGGAATGCATTCTGTAGTATAAAGCTTTCAAGAGGTGCAAAACATGCGAAAGGGAGAAGATAAGACGATAATGCAAAAGCATACGGTCGTAATCGTCCATTACATCGTTACCTTTGCATGTCGACAAGTCCAAATGTGCAAGTTGCACACGAACTCGTTGAAAAATTCAGAAATGTTGCTTTTCTGCGTATGACTTGGCTGCTTTCTAATTTTCCATTCAAGAAAGTACTTTCGGTGTTTGTAAAAGGAACCAAGATGCGGTGCACTGTATAAAGTGCAAACATTAACATGTCAACGTGTGAGTTTTGATTCAATCGCTGAAAATGTCGTTAGTAGGCGGTGGAAAGTAAGCGGTGGTAGCCCTGTCTAGGAAAATCTGTCTATCTGTCAACAAACCCTTACAAAAATTGGGTCCGGACTCGAAACTCGAAGGTCGCGAAGAGTTGAAGGTTATTGCTTCTGTCAAGACGTGTACTTGATTCTTCTACTTTATTGCGCAGATGGTCATGAAACTCATTCTTATGCATTATAAAACAACCTAAATGTATTTCTTATTGTCTCTTGCGATTTCCCCTTCTGGAAAAATCCCCCAGGACGAAAAATGAAGAGACACAAACGTGTTTTTTTAGGATAAGAGCCAACGGCGAAAGGAATAAATGCAAAAGGGGATTTTTTGGAAAGCCATCATGTGTTGTCAGCCGTATATAAAAAGTTGTGTTCGTTTACTTACCTTCGAGAGGGAGAATAAAGAAAAAACCCGGGTCTTTACATGCCACCATGATTGACAGCTTCTGGCCGTTTAGTGACTAACTCAAGTGCTCTCGTGTCATGTCCATCTACCGTTACCGACAAGTTTCCCTCGTTATTTTTAGATCTGCTCTGTTCCTCTTACTACATTTTTAGTATTATTTTTTTCCTTCATCTCCTTTTTCTTACTTCTCCTGGTGCAAAATTGCCTCACGTCGTGGATATGGTTTGTGTGGCTCTTCCGTTCACTTCCGGACTGTCCTGTGGGAAATGGGGGAACTTTCTGGTCCACGGCCAAATATAAGTATTTGGAGATCCTCTCTTCTGAACAATTTTGTTCAGAATGCTTCGTTTTTTTGGTTACACTAGTACCAGTTGTAGATTGCATAGTCGTGTACTATACATCGTTGCATCGTGTGGCCGGCGACAGCAGATGTAGAAACTGTTTGCACTAAGGGCACGCATAAAGATAAATAGTAAATCAAGGTGGATGCATCGGATAGAGGGAAAAAAAGCTGGATCTTTACTTTTGCTTCTTCCCTGGTCTTTATATTTTTTGTACCCGGAACATCCACACTTGATGGATGTAATGGTCAGGGTAAACTGAGAAGATCGAATTTCTTTCCTTCGTTTTTGGGCTTTTCCGAATCTTTTCCTGTGGAAAGGTGCGTTGAGAGTTCAAGTTGACCAGGGCAAAGGAAAAGTCAAAATGAAATTCCATTCGGGTCGAAGGCAAAACCTAATACATTTCTACACCGAAACGGGTGGGTGATGTGATGAGAGTCCCAAATGGACAAAGTCAGTCTTTCCTATTACTACTTTACTACACCGGGAGGAATCGAATAAAAGGCGGGTATTTTCCGTGAAAGCACGTCTAAGCTAAGGTTATCGATAGCAATCCGATACTTCACTTTGTTACAGTGTGGTGTCCGTATCTGTCAGTGACTTAGTATTAAAGTTCCATTATTGAACCGGAAAACCCTTAGTTACTCCATATGAAAATCAAATTCGTGGGATTTTACGCTTTCATGTCATGTCATCGTGACATAGCATGACACATTTTCGTCTTGTGTGTCGTCCATCCATGTACAGATGTAAGACGATGCGTTTCTATTCAACTTCTATACTCACGAAGAAAAAAACAAAGTGAAATTCACTCTCAACCTCGTTGTTGAAGAGGTCTTCAAGAGCTCGATCGATGCTTGCGTTGTCTTGCTCCAGGCTTGTTTTTGACCTGAAAAGCGGTATGAAAAATACCGCAAATTGCGGAAGTAGTACTGTATCCTATCCTAGTAAAACAGGGTATTTTATTCCATTCTGTCGTTGCCTTTGCTGAAGTGTCAGGATGTTTTTCCTCGTCAAACAAAAGTAGAATTACATTGTCAACAATTTTTTGTCCGTTTTTGGAAAGCTGTGACAAACAGAACGTCAAAGAGGTGGAAGTAGAAGTAATGTTAGACATGTAAGACTAATAATAATAAAAATGCTGATACAGCTTCAAAGAAAAAGGAAAAGTTGTCAGGAGCCTATTAGAAGGTGAAAGCCTCAGAGAAAATTGTCCAGACATGATGACACTGACAAGCATTGTGTTTAAAAAAGAAGGGGAAATTTTTTGACGTTGCCATTTCTCTTTTTTGTTTAGCGGGTGCAGTGACGATGCCACGGACAAAAGCGGACTACGAACCGACCTGTCGACGACGGATGTGAGTCTCAGTGGAACTGGAAATGGCCTCCCGCCCAGTTCATTTGAACTGTGTCAACAGGTTTGTTTTCTTCTGGTGCTGATCCGTCTTGTAAAATGTGTCTTGTAGTATTCTTGGAGTGAATGGAAAGTTTTGCGGCTTTTTGCTTGCTTTTTGGAATTAGCACAAGATAGTGGAGCTACATTATAGAATTTTGCAATATATATACTGTAATAGAACCAAGAGGATGGTTACTTCTAGCGAGATGAGATACTTTACTTATTATTTTGGATAGTATAGTAACCGAGGCATATTCGACGACGTGTTTGCCGTCATATCGCCATCATCCTTGATAGTTATATGATTATGTCGCCGAGGAGAAAGTTATGAAAGGCCCTTGGATTCGGGGCACAGAGCCAGATTCGGAATGAAATGACTGCAAAAGCTAATGGGCTGCATCTGTCGCTCTCGTCTGGAATAATGAAGATGCAAATCTACCGAGACATTCTGCTTCAGCTTGCCGTTTCCTCATGTCGCTTTTGCTCCTTGGGCTCTAACCGAATTAGCATTTTCGCTACAACACAAAAGGCAAATGTCCTTTTGTTCCCAAAAAGACAAGCCAAAAATGCGCGAAGAACGCGGCTGTACAGTACAGCGTGTGAAAGAATTCTCAAAATCATCTTCTTACTCCTCATGCAGAAATGATTCTGTCATTTCATAAATCATATCATCATGTCCTATTTACGTGTCGGGGCGAAAAAATTCCAGCATATGGGCTCTTTGTGATTCAAAAAGTTGCGAATTTTATTTCTTATGTGATAAGATCAAGTCAGTGAGTGTTTGGAGATAAAAATCAAACCATGTCGTGTCGTATGTCACTTTCTCTCGTCCACGTCGCATTCGTAAGTCGTCCTAGAATACGTTTTCTGACCGCACTGAATATTGTAAAGTATTGACTCTTCTGTCGTTGAATATGCACGAGAGATGAAAGCAAAGTAGAATACGGCACTTTTGGCTGCGACCACTGCTCATTTGTCCATGTCCTTTGATGTTTGCGTGCGTGCATGACTCTCTTCTCTCCAGTTCTCCGTGTTTCCAGCACACTTTCCCCGACTGAGTAACTAAAGTGCAGTCGGCACACTTGCGGTTTGGGTTCATCCATGTACTTTCCATACAGATGGAATACTTTTTGCATAAAGGGGAAAACCTGAAATTGTCCCTGTTTCTGTTCTCCGAGAGACACACGTGGACGGCCTGCACCGTTTGAAATCCACGGGATATTCTCGCCCACCCCACAATGAAATATAATTGGAAGTCTGCTATAGTATAGTCAAGAAGAAAGAAACGCTCTCATCTGCTTATTTATAGATTGGAACTGTTTCGGAGGATGACTTTTCTAATGACATCCCCGAAACGAAATTTCCTGAAGCTACTCTTCTGTCTATGCAGACTACCTACTTCAAATATATAATGCCAGGAGAATTTCACAGCAGGCGGGAGATTGTCATTGATTTGTCACTTTCTTTCGACATCCTTAATAAACCTGGACTGCTACTGGACTTGTAAATTATTCGCGATTTTATCCAGCAAGCAAGCATGGTTTTACCATTTTTATTCACAAGAATGCACACTGACATCATTAATGATTTATCTAGCCAATAATTCAAGCGTGTTGTTGATCAAGTATAATTTATCGCTCAGGTACAGCGGCGCTACTCCGAGAATTAAATTTTGTATCGACTGAAACATGCAAGCACTTAATGCAGTGCACTATAAATCGCTGCTTGTGGACTACTCGACTACTGCTTAATCCATTGGAGTCGTGTGAAGAGGCGATTGCGATTGATGCACAACGAGAAAATCACATTTGCCATTTTCCCGTTTTGCGACGTTTTCTCAGTATTTTCATAGGGGAGACAGACGAAGAGGAAAAAAGGAAAAGGCGCGTGGGAAACGTGAGTCTGTCGTGTTGTCGCATAAATTGTGACGTGTCTCATATGCCGCTATATTTAGGCATTTGCTTATACTCATTCATTTTGGCGGATGCGATTCCCTGTCAACGTAAACGTGCTTTACACACGATTGGATGAGTAATAGTAATAAACTAAGAGTGACATTGGCACTGGTGTGTCACAAATCTTGGCCGGATTCTTCTCGCTGTGTGCAGTAGTCCGTGCCATCCTTCATGATCACTATATTTCTCCTCCTGCAATGACGTCAGAAAGTGCACGTACTAATGAACCAATGCAAAATTTCCTTCTGGAAGGTTAAGGAATAGTAAACACTGAGCATGAGCTAGTCGGAATGATTCTTTGCCAAAAAATTGTCTCAGAATTCAGAAGTTTTCAAATCTTCAAGAATGCACGTGAATTAAATATTCGAATCTGACAAACTGACAATCCGTCTGAACTGTGCTATTGAATGATTGAATGTTTAAAGTTTAGTGTTTAGGGCACACCAATTTTGTGGCTTTTAAATAGTCGAAATAGTGATATTTCCTCAGGCAAAGATTTAATTCTCTCTAGTTATTAATTTATTGCTAAAATTGCATTACAAAATGTTATAATTTCAGAGCATCATCTCAATCATCTGCTTTTGTGGTTTTACACTTGAAGCTTCTAACTCGCTACGCTAGCAGCAGGATGAGTCAAACGCCTCAATGAGCATTAAACATTAGCTTAGGGGAGAAGGATTTTGATTTTGGTGTCATTTCCTGAAACAGAGGCGAAACCCTCTCATGTTCATTATCCACCAGTAAGTTTAGCAAAAGGAAACTCTTGGAAAGACCCAAGTTGATTGCACTGATGCTATATGGCTACTGGAAAATCAAAAGTGAGAAGGGGATTTTTGATCCGTCGGTGGTCCAAGTGTGGTCATCATCGGAGGAAAGCTCAGAGGAGCGTGACATTTTTCTCACTCTGACCCTCTCATCCCGACACTAAAAGATCCTGATGAGTTTTCGGTGTAATTGCACCACGAAGCGAGTTTGAGGGGCAAAGAAGCGATCTAATGGCTTCAAGTTACACGATGGATGTTCTTTGTCGTCATCGTCTTATCTCCCTTTGTCCAGATACTCTTCAAAAAGTCCTTTTGTTGTCGTTAACGTGTTTGTGGTCTATAAATTTTTCATTATTTTTTGCGTCAGTGTCCCTTTCTTATTGTCTAAAAATATGTCATTGTTCAAAAAACAAAACATTATTTCCCCTTTGAAGAAATCCTATTTTGGTTTCCGCCTGATAAATCTTAAAAGATATAATTGGCTTGGCCCTTCGTGTTCTTCGTAAACAGTTCAAAGAGTTGAAG
>JABASF010000108.1:0-68625 GCA_019776145.1 Harlomillsia oculata | reverse complement strand
TAGAAAAGCAGAATATTTATATAATATATTAGTTCTTTGTTCGATTATCATCTTTTAATGGATTTTGATGAAGTTGGTGGTGAATCAACTCCGGTTAGTGTAGTTCATGAATTCATGATGCTGTTTGTTTGTATTAATATATTATATTTTGGTCGTATTTGTAATTTAATTTTTGTTTCTGTTTCTGTTTGGCGTGTTTTGTGTTTATCGCTTTGTTACATTGATGGTGAATTTGTAAAGTCACATATAAGTTTAAACTTTACGAGAACATTATGAACTTTATCGTTTGCAATCTACTATAGTACTATGATTTACCTTCGTGTTCATTGTTTTCTTGTTCGATATATCAACTGTTAACTATGTACTGGTTTGTATAATTTTTCAGAAATACGTCTAATCGCAAACTTACGGTTAATTCCACTTTATATGACTGTATGTAGTAATGAATTTTAGACAAAATGGTAGTTAATTGATAAATATAAAAGTTATGAATAATTTGTTGAACACTTGTTTGAGAAGATGTAATTAAATGTTTTTACATGGTACACATGTGGGTTATCTGAGGAAGAGATGATTGTAATGTTATATAAATATGAATAATGATAGCAATGAATTTGATATTTTCTACCAAAGGCTAAGTGACTAAGTGTGTATAAAATCAATAACATGTTATAATTCTTGTTTCCTTCCGTAGTATGTGTAATTTGTACCTGTAGGACGTGACATTATAGTGACATTAAATGATATTCCTGATGTGGATGTCATGTCAATGTTCGACAGTTTTATGTGAAATACCCAACAACTACTCGAGTACTATTGATAGGTAGGTATTGGTATTAAATGTAATCCTTAATGATTATTTTTGAATTAGCTAATAAAGTTCATATGGTTGTTAGCCTAAGTCGCGATTGATTGGGCGGATTATTAGTATTAGCATATTATCTAAATTAGCAGGATTTTCTCATTCTACAATGTCTATAAAGCAGTTTATATGGTTTTATTTATCATGTAACCATTATTAGCAATAGACTATTGACATTTGGTAAACAGACATATTGGCCTAATAGTAATCCGCAGTCAATAGTTCCCTACCGGACGGACCTTTGATCTCCTTTGAAGTGTAGTGTCGTTAGAATGGTCATCCTGGTCATGTGTTTTGAGATTTAATCCTCCTTGACGTCAATCCATTAGTATTGCTATTTAAGTCCATGGTCCATGGTCCGGAACTAACGCAGTTGACGTTGACTTAGGTAACAGTTCACAGTACAGAAAACGCTGCTCGTACATATACGAAAATGCGACGTGCTTTGCTAGCCATCGGAACTGTGGTTGCTCTCGTAGCATTATTCGGAGTACAAGGTTTGGAGCTCAAAAACATTTTTGCCGCTTGTTGAACATTTATTTAAATTTTTGAGTGAAAGGCACAAAGCATAATGCTTTGAACATTCATAGGTCAAAATGTTCCAATTGGATATGCTCCATTCAACTGCCCAATTCACTATTCGACCCTGAATTTGACGGTTCCGGTTAATGCATTGCCATGTAAAGCTGATTGTCAATCGAATCATGGAGCTGGTGATGGAGTTTGCACTGGAGGAGATACCCCGCAATGCAAGTGCCTTTACAACTACACTACAGGAGAAAATCCAACTCCCATCTTGTACAGTTCGCAAGCTTGTACTTTGCAGGGATGTCAATGTGCTGACCAAAGTCAATCTGGCCTGTACAGTGCTGTCTGTAATGCTGACTGTGCCTGCAATCACGGTGCTAACAGTGGTACTTGCAATTACGATGCCAAAGCTTGCGTTTGCGACTATTCCACGGTATTAAATATAGGCACTATTACTTTATAAGCATAGTTATCAAATTATCCTAAAATAATGCGATTTTATTTGATTCATTTTTAGCCATACAACAATGCCAACTGCATAGTTTCCAATTTGAACAACGTCAGTTATTACAGCAGCGATGCACAATTGGCCTATCAAATATTCATGGGTGGAATCCAAGCTAGGAATCTTAGCCAGTTCTTCTACAACACTATCACAGGCGCGGTTTGCATTCCGAATCCACTCGGCCCTGGTGGTATTCTTGGTAATCTTGGTCTTGGTTAAACTATACACTAATCATGCACATTGTCAATTAATTCTGATTGAAAAATCAAAAACATTTTTAAGTTCAATAAATTTAATCACCGGAGATGCATACAGTAAATGAGTGAATCATTAGATGTATTGAAGACAGAATTTCATAAAAGTTTTTGGATTTCAAAAACCATACAGTTGAATGGATCAAGCATTAATATATATACATTTTTATATTTATTCCAATTGAATGTAAAAGCACCATTTATGTAACCTGTCATATTTACAGAAGACCTATGTTATCTGAAGGAGAGATAGGCAGATAGATGAACTATGACCTTTTTTGACTTGGTTATAGTTGTATAGAATATTCCCGTCAAGTTCAGAGAGCTTAAAAAAACGATCGCAAATCGCAACATCTCAAGTCGCCAGCGCACACGGCGATAGGGAATTAAGTCCAGTTTCAGACATTAAAGTTACCAATTCTTAAAGAGTTGTCCACCTAATGTGTTTCGCAATGTAGTTTATATGAATGTGCTTACACAATCAGAAACGACTGCTTATGTAAATTATTAATCTCAAAACAGCCTTTTACGTAAAATGAAATAAAGGTTAAGTTAAAGATGAATGTTGAAATGTTGAAAAGCTTAATGAAATCATAACGTAGAACGTTCAGTCTCATCAAGACGCTTGCCAACATCAAAACTTCAAAACTTACCAAAATGAATCGAATTGCAATTGTATTGGCCTTATTTGCCTTGTTTGGTAGCATTTCTGAATTTCAGGTTGAAGGTAACTCGACGTCTTTGAAAATACTACATTTTTATTTAATTTTTAAATCTGCGAATTTCCTAAAAGTTCTTGCAATTTCATTCTTGTGCTTAAGGTTTCAACTTTCAAGGGCAGTATGTTCCTTTCAATTGCCCGATTTTTGTGAAAGCATTAAACATGACTTTGGATTTGTCAACCGTACCTTGTGCTCAAGATTGTCCTTCTAATCACGGTGCCTATTCTGGGTACTGTGACCAAGATCCGGGTGAGAGCATGCCTCGGTGTGTATGTGACTATACCAATACGGAACCAGCAGGTCCTGACCCTGGTATTCCAGTAGGCTATAGTTCTGAATCATGTACCGCACAGGTTTGTCAATGTAGTGATATCAGTGAAAAAACTTTCTACGACGCTGTTTGTAATGGTGATTGCTCTTGCAATCACGGAGCCAATTTTGGAGTTTGCGACTATGAACATAAACAATGCCGATGCGACTACTCTACGGTAAATTATTAATTCGAAAAGGAGCTTTTAACTAAAAATTAAAAGAATGTAATCAGTACTAAAACTGATTTTCTGTAAATTACAGCCATACAATGCATCATCCTGTCCCATACAAGATTTCTTTGACCCAGCACACCAACAATTTGGACAAAACGCTGCATACGGAATATTTTCTGAGAACATGAATTTGCAAAATGCCGTTGCATTCGTGGCTAATGCTTTAAAAGGAAAGATTTGCGTACAAAGTCCTTTCAGCGGTCAACCTCCCGTTGGCTAAAAATTCAGATGATTGCATACAATCCATACTATGAAATGAGCTTTATTTTAAAATTTGGTCACTAAAATTGTTCACATGTCAATTTGGCAATGTTTGATCTGAATGAAATATACAAAATTGTTTCACTTTTGCTTTCACTTCTGCTTTCACTATAGTTTCTTTTATGGTTATTTGTTATCATATGTAGTATTAATTTTACGTAAATCCAGCAATGAGAACATTGACTAAAAGCGTTAGCAAAATAATGTACATGACAAATGCATCCCGTTTTTTAGATTTTCGAAAAGGTTCATCCGAATTACCAATTTTCATAAGGAAAATTCCAGCAACGAGTTGCAGTGTCATGCTTACAATCAAAAGTACAATTAATAAAGTGTAAAATTTATTACCAAATTTTTCTTCGTCATGCTGCAACAGCCATCGTAAATGCGCCACATTGGATGCAAACAAAGACAAATCCATTACACCTTGAATCATGGCTTTACGAGCTGCGAATGCGTTTTCATTCTTTTCATGAATTGATTCCGAATCCTTATATTATGCAATTTATTTCAAGAAATTAGTCTAATTTATTTATGAATGTCAAAATTTGTGCCTAATAATGAAAAAAAGTAAACGTTACTTTATCTGTGTCATCATCAGCGTTATTTTTCTTTGTTTTTCCCATCTTCGAAATCATGGAACAACAAAAATTCCCCTTTTTCTTGGCTCCAGAAACGGTTCCATCTGAATCTGAAGGCATGCTTATGACTGTATGTCGACGTCGACGGGAACTTCGTGTACTATAATTTTCTCCGTTTTCTGAAATATTATTGGGAATATTGAAATTTTGGTGCCCACTTTGTATATTGTTTTCACTTTCGTTCACGCAACTATCCTCCATTGTAATTTTTGGAATAATATTTTTAAGGACCTTTATTAATAATACTTCGCTCATTGCATGTTCTATGTTTGTATCAAAATGGAAACATGCTTATTTGTATCCCGTTGGCCTTTATTAACCTTCATACTAAAAACGTTTATCTTTCCATGATTCACAACAATGTAAACAGTAAACTTTCATACGTACATATTAAAATTAACATGCCAAAAATTCACCATGTTATTCACGATCACGACAGAATCTACTAACTAAATGTTGATAAATGTAATCATAATCAAATCATTTATCATTCAGTCATTATCACACGGCAGGGGTAATAATAGTCGTAACTGGTAAGGTCTATACGAACTGATAATTATTGTTTTTTCGGGCCCCATCCATATTTACTTATTTACCAACAAAATAATATTGGGCAACTCTTCATTAAAGGTTGAATGCCTGAATTGTCTCATCATCAGGAAAGACGCATTGTTTTTTAAAATGTAGCGTTTAAGAGCGTTGGCACACGCAAAGTTCAAGTTGCATGCAAATAATGCAAATCGCGTGGCTCGATGGTTTTTCTGCGACACTGAAGTTGTATAATGTTCTGTCCATATAGCAAACATGTTTTTGCTCTTCAAGGTTATATTAAGAATGTTGGGTTATCCGGTTCCATGTTTCGTTTGGCACAGTTGAGAGTGCTATACAGTCAGGCAATAAAAGCATTGATTGTCCTTGTTCTGTTTCAGGCTTGGAGTTGAGTAGGTTTTTTATTTCATACTCCGAAGAGTTCAGTTCATTAGCAGTCAGCAGTGAGGAAGGAGATTAAGAGCATAAAGTATTTTTGTTAAGAAAATGGCTTCAGAACCAATTCCAACTGTCATCAAAGTAGATTTCTCGAAACCTTTTAATAAGCAGGACAAGCCGCATTTTCATAATCGGTACCATCCTGATATTCCTGCTGCCGTGACAGTGAAACAGGGCCAAGTTTTTAAGGTGGAATGTTTCGATGCTTTTGGTAAGTTGAAAAAAGCAGATTGACATTTTACAGAGGACAGTAATGGGCAATGAGAAAGGAAAGGTTGTTGAAGTTGCATTGTCTGAGCAGGTGACCAAATCAGAAATGACGACAATGCCATTGATTTGACTACGTCGGATCTCAACGTAGCTCATGTGATGTCCGGTCCAATTGGCGTGGAAGGAGCCGAACCTGGAGATGCCCTGGAAGTTGAGATCCTGGATGTTCAACCTCTTCCGGGACGTGAATGGGGTTTTACAGGATTAATGGGTCCAGCGGGTGGACTTCTTCACGATGTATTTCCAAATCCCAAAAAGGCCATTTGGGATTTTGAAGGAATTTACGCAAAGAGTCGTCACATCCCTGGAGTTCGTTTTGCAGGTATCCATTTGAAACGTTCCGGTGTCAGTATATATTTTATTAAAGCCTAGCGAAGTGATAAGCATTGGTTGTGTAATGAAATCATACAGGATTGATCCATCCTGGAGTCGTAGCGACGGCTCCGACGAAGGAATTGATGGAAGAGTGGAACAACAGGGAAATGGAACTTTTCAATACTAATCCAACAAGAGTGCCCGCTTTTGGATTCCCACCTTTGGCTGCGGGTGCATTGATAGGGGCGTTGGAAGGTACTCCACAGGCTGACAAGGTGAAGAAAGAAGCTATCCGTACTGTGCCACCGAGAGAGCACGGTGGGAATTGCGATATCAAAAATCTATCCCGAGGATCAAAATTATGGCTCCCAGTGTACGTCCCAGGAGCTAATTTGAGTGTGGGTGACATTCATTTCTCTGAAGGAGATGGGGAAATTGCATTCTGTGGAGCTATAGAAATGTCAGGAGTATTGACACTCAAAGTCCGGGTAATCAAACAAGGAATTAAACACTTTGCAATGAAGACCCCCATTTTCCTTCCTGGACCTGTGGAACCACGCTACGCGCGTTACTTAACATTCGAGGGGATTTCAGTTGACAGTGAAGGAAAACAACATTTTGTGGATGCAACTGTGTCATTCAAGCAAGCTGTGCTCAATTGCATTGAATATTTCAAGAAATTCGGTTACACCGGTGAACAAGTTGCAATGTTGTTGTCAGCGTGTCCAACAGAAGGTCGCATTGCGTCCATTGTCGACGTGCCCAATGCATTGTGTACGATTGGAGTCCCAGTGGACATTTTTGATTTTGATGTTCTCCCCAAAGACGGTGGATTTACTCCCATGAATCGCGGAGATGCTGCTCCAGTTATCCCAGAAAAGTAACATACTTTTCCCTCTCATTGATTACATATCACAACGATGCTCTATAAATAACATTGTTGACATCGTTGAGCGTTAATTACCTTTACTCTTAAGTTTTCACTTTGACTAAATTGTAAATTTTTTTCTTATTCATCACTTTCATTGAGATATGATATAAAAGAACTATTTAATTGTGCTTGTGTATGTAAAAGCTTTGTTGTACTATTGGCACGTGCTTAATAAAGGAATGAAGAAGATGATGCGGTGAACAATGAGTTGATTGATTAGTCATGATTACCTACGTCTCCAATTACAACGAGAGATGAACAATAGGCAAGCTGTCGATTGAATTGCAATCATACCAATAATGCAAGATAGGAAAAAATATGGGACGCAGTAGGGCGTAGCGGGATTCAATATTCGATTCAAGAACTATTATAAATCGTTTATTTCGCCTCTGGCCTCAATTTTTTACTTTTTCAATTCTAACCTTTGAAACAACAGAACTTTAAAATGCAAACTGACCCAAAGAATATTTTCAGTTTAACTTCGAAGCTTGTTTGGAATGGTCAGTCCTTGTATTTACAAAGAGAATGAAAGGATTATGGGAAGGAAGAAGTTTCAGAGTTTTTATATTTTGTTTTCTTGTGAAATCGGTTAGTATTTGCACAATTCAAAGCTTGGCAATTTTCGTTACAGATTATTAAATTACATTTTAAAAGGTGTTATTACGATTAATTTTAGTGTTTTTGCCAAACTTTCGTGCGAAGCTGCAATGATCCTTACATTGTGGACCACATTATGCGATGGAGTCACACTTACTGTGATCATGCATGCGGCTTCCCCAGTTTCGGTACTTCTTCTTGTGGACCTCTAGGAAATTGCATTTGTCCTTGTGATTTCAATGTAAGATGTAGCGTTTTACTTACCTCCCCGCTCTCATTTTTAAGTTTATTAACTGTCTTAACTTCTTGTATACTGTGTAGAAATAGAGACTACACTTACACAAACTAATGACCATTGATCTAACTGATCTTTATCCTTTTTAGATACATTGTTCAAGAATTAAATGTTTGAAATTTCTTTTCAAAGGGTGCTCAAGTGAGTTTCGGCGATTTTTGTCCTCCAGACTCTATGGATATGCCCGACCCAAATCCTCTAGCTGAATTTGAATGTACGGAAACGTGCAATTTGATGTGTCCAGGAGCTCAAAGTCAAATCTGTGGAGAAATCAGAAGCACTGGAATGGACGATGCACCATTTGCCAAAATATGCACTTGCATTTGTCCACCAAATTCGTGTCCTTTGTCATTGTCATCGTCCTTGACTGCACTCGTCTCAAGATTCCCCTGGTTGAATGAGTTGATCATTGCAAAGAAAATTCAACTCCTTTTTACACCTCTCATTCTCAAAGCTTTATTTATTAAATTAATTCCTGTTTTCAAAGTCGTGGGTTTTCTAACTTTCTTAATTATCAAGTGGAAAATCCTCAAATTAATCCTTACATCTATTCTGTACAGTTCTGTAATGTCAGGTTATGTGAATCGTGACGCTATTTCTTATTTGCTATCTTTACAATTAGATTCTGATGAAAATCATGAAATGTCATCTTATGGGTCTAATTCGCATCCGAAAACTTTTGCTTCAAATGTTACTACATTTTGTTCGAAATAAATCAATTTATTCAGTAGTTCGATTTATATCTCAAATTAGTCATTTCCTACAGCTTAGCCCGGTATGGCTATCCCTCAAAATTAGGACGATTTCAGAAACGCACACAACTCTAGAAAATAACTTTTCTAGTACTATTTGTAGTTAAAAATTCTCAATTTTATCGTTATTTAGTTTAACTGCAAGCATATTACGCATCAATAGTGACATTCCGTGTACGCGAAGAAAATTAAACAATAGTCAGCCGCAATAATGCATAACAACTCAACAACTCATCAAAAATTCTATTACAATACATCATGCAATTTGTACTTGAATATGTCATGTTCATTCAAATGTAGGGGAAGATTGTTAACAATCCATTCTTCTTATTAGTATTCTGGTTACGGTTGGCAAAGTCGTCATAACCTCATAACTAAAACTTGAGCATGTTAGAGAGTTCCATTAACACGTAATGTACTTTTAAGTGCTACTATTGGAACTTGGAACATTCAATTTTAAAACGACAGTAGGGGACACAGAAACAGAAAAGTACACAAAGTTGGTTTTGGTGTACACGTTCATGATTTTCATGTTGGGCTTTTTGTTCCTGAAACCTTTTGTGACATAATAGAACAGGCAGTCAAAGCTGTTTGTGGCTTTTCCAATACGTGGACTATTTATGTAATCCATAGCGTCGGCACTAAATAACACCGTATTGGAGAAGCCAGTCAAGTCAGTCGTCATTTGTCCTTTCGATCGGCATATTGGCACTTCATAGTTCACAAAGAGAAAGAAAGACACAAGAACCCTCATTTGTCATTCATACGAGTATCTAAGGCATAGAGAACGCAAAGCACGCACCGAGTATACAATTGGCAAACTGCACTTCACTTTTTACTACAGTTGTATTACATAAGCAGTGCGTTTTGACGTGTTCATAACTTCATAAAGGCCTGGAGGAAGAACGCTTCGGCTTGTCGTTTTCCATTGTAATCTTGTATCTCTCATCTCATTGTGCTTTCTGACTTGGACTGTTGCGTAGTGTTGCGCATCTCACAGCGTCGAAGGTCCACTTTCCTCTTAGACTCCAGCTCGGGTGGTTAGTCCTCTTCTTATTCTATACAAACACTTTTCTATATAAGTCATCCTGAGCAAAAGTAGAGCTTTGAATAATTAAAATAGCAATTTGATTGTGTCAACTGCATTTCTAACTCGACTCTAGCATGCACTTGAAGACAATGGTGGCAATAGGCGTCGTCGGTGCTATCGTTTTGGCTATTATTGTGGCAGTTTGTGCCACGAGTATTGGTGGTGGAAGCAGCGAACCACTCGTAAGTTTCAATAACAATTATATAATTCATCTGCTCTGAAACTATTAAATAGGTGGATTTTGTCTTTTGTCTACATTTGTAGAGCATTATTATATTATTGACTGTGAATGGTAATTTGTGTGGTTAATGACAAAGACAATGAATTTTTTCAGACGAATATTCCTAAATATGCCGTAGTTTCCATCAACGTTGGAACTGAGAAAAGCCGAATCTCAGGTTTGATTGAACTGAGTCAGATGACCGAAGATGGACCCGTCATAATCAAAGGAACTGTCAACAATCTTCCTCCTAACACAGAGCACGGATTCCATGTTCATGAACTTGGAGATTTTCGGGATTTGAACAGCCCTTGTGGGTCAACTTTGGGACATTTCAATCCTAACAATGTAAGTCATGGTTGAGTATGGTTTAGATGTTGATCGCGTGTATAAACGAAGATTAGTAAGGATTACGTAGTTGCAATTGAGACATCCTTATTTGCACAAGTGGATTTTGCCGGATTGATCCAAACAATTGAGCAAACATTTCCATAAATAACAATCATGAATCATGATATATTTTGTACCTTGAAACAACTACATCAGATGAAGCATTATCGTAGTATAGAAGAAGATGCTGTGCTTCTGACCTTGAATGGTTGTAGTTTGTATTTGTACCTATCTGGAACTTGAGCCTGGATGTACTGGAATGGAATACCTACGCATAAATGCTTTGGTTCATAGCACAGATAAACTGCAGTAGAAACTCAAACCAGTCTTTTAATTGTGTATTTTATATGAGAGTTCATAGCAGCTTTACACATAAACTATCTATACTAGCATAGCATGTGTGCATGGGTATACATCCCTATTCAAATTCAAATTCTACTGTTCATAAAAAAAGCTGTCATAAAAGTCCCTTGGGCATTCTAGCAGGGATTTCTATTAACGCTTTTCTGCCTCCAGGTCTAATTTTACCAGCGTCATTATTATTACAGAAGTCAATGTCAATTTATGTTTTAAGGACAATCAGGCAGAAAACTTGGCCACAAATTGCTCATGTTTTTTTGCTTCCATGCACGTCATTTCACTTGGATGTTTTTTTTGAAACAGTGAGCTTGGCACGTTTACCGTGCAGTACAAAGTTGAATATGTATCATCAGTACAAAAACTACAAAGTAAACAACCACGTTTAGTATTGCTTCTTAACGTTTCTTTTGGTTAATTTCCATTAGGTAATATGGCATCTTAATCATATTTTTTATGTAGGCAAAAAGGTAATCGAGGTTAAGTTGTGGTCATATAAAATAAGGATGATTGACAATATATGACAATGCTGTACTATACTTGTGAGGCGGGGGTGAAACAGCATAAACTTGTAGATTTTCCTATTTATTATGCCGATTCGTGTTCCTTCTTTGGGAGGAATCGTGAGACGACACGCACATTAGGACAAGAAGCCTCAAATACAAATAACGTTGTATTTTCCTATTCGTATTCGTATGTATTCGCATTTGGGAATACAAACAGGCACCTGGCCTCATAAATCCTTCCTGTGCTAATAACCAAAAATGCCTTTTGCTTTTCTGACTGCGAGAGTGAATTATGCTAATGTCGACCTGGTTGTGCTAGGCAAAAATAATATTTATGGCAAATTGTTCTGTACATGCAATTCAGTTTGTACACTTCGTTTTTTAAGCACATGTAATGCATGTATTGATGATAAACTAGCATTTTGTGTGTATGTCTTCGTACGGTCAATGTGCAAATTAGCCCAATGACAAAAAGTGTACACATCTTGTGTAGTTGTAGTGCACATCGTTTAATGACATTGTTAACACAACCTTCTTGCCATTTAATTATGGCTAATTGATGTAAATGATCATTTTGTACTTTGTAAGATGACGACAGGACACGAGTACCTTTGAATTTATGATGAGCTCATCCATTTCCCCAAAATATGTCAGAACACATTAATTTCATGACAACTTTTTTATTTACTTTGTTTTTAGAAAACACACGGTGCTCCAGCGGACAAAGTGAGACATGTTGGTGATTTGGGTAACATTTTGGCTGATGCGAATGGTGTTGCCAAAATTAACATCGAAGACAGCATGATTTCGTTAAATGGGCCGAATTCTGTGATTGGACGTGCTATAGTTGTGCATGAGAAAGCGGACGATTTGGGCAAAGGTGGAAAACCAGATAGTTTGAAAACGGGTGATGCTGGTAGTCGTATTGGGTGCGGAATTATTGGCATTTCTAACAAAGCACTGTAAAAAATAATAATCTGTATGATCCAACAATTTTACGAATCTGATCCGTTCATTTTCAATTTTTTCTTCTCAATCCTAAGTGCAAATTAAATAAAAAACGACATTCCAAAAAAGACTTCCTTTCCCACACTTTTTCCTTAGAATTTAGACATTAAATTAAAATTTTAAATGTAATAATACTAATGTATTGCCATTTGATTTGTGAGGACATCTCGTTAAATTAATCTTGTATTACGAACCTAAAACGTAGCAAATAACCAGGATTTACATTATGTTCTAAAATATACGTAAATTACAATTCGTGAATTCGTACAACAATACGCAAAAAACTACGCAGATACATTGGGAATTGCAGAATTGCTTGAAAATAAATTCCAGTATTGCTTCTATATGCTCTATTGTTTTACTACAATTTGTTCAAAATTAGTATCGCACATGAATTTTTCGTTGATGTTTTCCCTAGAAAAACACAAGGTCAACGAAAGAGCAAGTCCTAATATAGACAACGATAAAAAATTATTTAAATAATGTCCTGTTCAACATTGCGGTCACGTTTTGCTCTTTCTTCTTGGTTCTTTGTGGTTCCTCAAGAATGCATGTGTATGTGTAGGACAAAAACTGCAATATGTAAGCATGAAGGTTTGTGTCGAGGAGTTAATATATTTGGACCTGACTATGCCTATGAATACAACTTACAACAGGAGGAGTGTTAGGATTAAAGGTTGATTAGATATAATGAAAAAATTTGCATGAAAGTGCAAAGGTGACAGGTTATGAGAAATCTGACAATAGGCCAATAGGCCTGGTTTGTTCAACATGTCTGTTATTCTTGCTGTAGCAATTACACCGTTCACCGTGTCAATTACCTCCCGAAAGCTTGGTCCCCCTCGCAATTGGCAATTAAGAACTGATCAACAACCAGGTTCGATGTGCAAGGTGCATGGGCTTGAATGTGTATCACGCTTTAATGGCAAAATGTCAGTAAGGTGGTGCACTTGGCACTTGTTGGTACAGTTGAGATCTGAATCTCTGAATCAGGTCCCACAATCCCAATCGTCCCGTTGTTCGTTCCTTCAGTCAAACTCAAACCACACACAAGAAGCTATTAAGTTTGATATGGAATTTTCCCTATAGAGATTGCATTGTATGGACGAGTCAGTAGGACGTTTCGCAGTTTCGCATTATCGTGCTCGTATCAAAAGCGTACTCGTGCGCTGCCTCTCCTCTGTCTTCAGTCAGTCGCTGGTACGACGTTCCAGACGACGCGACGTTTGGCGTTGTCTCACATCGCTTTTGCCTTTGCTTTCCTTCATCAGTTTGCATTTTCTCAAGTTTTCTCCAGAAACCGAATTAGGATCCCAAGAATCCCAACTGACTCGGGACAGTGTTCAACGGAGTGAGGAAAGTGAAAAAAGTCTCCATGCTCGTAACAAAGCCAAACTCTGCTCTTCGGATTTTTCAGGACATCTACTCGGTTCACTTCAAACAAAATAAGGTAAGCAAAGTTTTTTTTAAAAATGCAAAAGAATCTGAGAGCTGAACGGAACTTGAACGTGAATTGAATTTTTATGGAAATTTTCATTTTCATTTCTTTCTTTCAAAAAAACTTTCTTTGTGGGTATAATTTAGTAAAAATTCAAAAGCATTTTCATATTCGTTACGGAAAAATTAGGCAAACTTGGCGCAGTGCGCGAATAGTGTTGTGCTTGCTGACTGCTGTTGAGGATTTTTAAAAGGATTTTAGCTCTAAAGTGATAAATTTGGCTTGTTTTGACATGATACATGCACTTTTGCATTTGACTCAAGTCATGATTTTGTGGATGAGTTGATGACAGATGAAAATGCATCGTCATAAATTGCAATTTACTTATTAAATTTGTGCAGTGAGGTCACGTTTAGGGTCGTGTTACTCTGTGGGGCAGTTTGACCTGTCAGATGAGCCGATCTGCGTAAATTGTGAGGTAGAGTCTTGCAAATTATGACGTTAAAGAGGCAATCAGCACATCTATCCCTTGAACCTGTTCCTATAGGAAGAAACTCGATCTCCGCTTCTTATCCTATCAGGCAGGCAAAATGTTGTCCTCGCGTTTCTTTTCTGCATATCAGCAATGAAAGTCACACAAAAACCCATTCGACCAAAGTCAAAAATGCGCAGTTAATCTCCACCTCCGTCTCGTTTTTATCATCAAAAAACTACCTCTTGGTGACAACTGCATTCCGCCCTCAGTTCTTATCTTGCTCGACAACACGGTGGCATTCTCTTTCCTGACTTGTCCTCTTGTCGTCAACTCCATTTGCCAAACTAGCCCTTTCAATTAAATATTCTCCCTTAATCTCTCAAAGACTTCAATCAATTGTCAATTCTTAAAACCTTCTCATTTGATTCGTCATTGTGTCAACGTCAGCTACTGTGTCACGAAGTAATAAGTAGTGTTTTGTTCCTTTCCTGTCTCAATCTAATTGCTTCAATCAACCTTTTAGTCAACAAACTACTTAACAATGAGACAACGTTCATTTCTCTACTCCTATGTTTAAAATCTCAAACTTCTTTCCTTTCCTAGTAATGCAACTGTGACTCGAATGTTGTTCTTTGTTCTGGTTGCCCCAACATGCGTTTCTCGCTGATTCCATCAACTGAATTTTCCCATCAACGTCATTTCCGTATTAATGTGAAGTTGCCGTTGTCAACATTTTTTTAAAAAATTCAAAACTAGTTTACGACTTTATTCCACGAAACTGTGAGGAAGCCATTGGTCTCAACTGATTAAACGAATTCTAGAAATGTGATTAAAGGTTAAGTGTCCCTTTATGTAGTTACATGGTGTCTTCTGAAGGAACAGTAACAGTACATCAATGAAGCAACAGGAGTCTTAAGAGTTCGTTTCCGAATTCATTTCCTAGTAAGCGAGCACAAATATAATTAATTTTTGATCGTTCATCTAATTCATACAGCAACTCCTGTGACAAGGTCGGAAAGAACTAAAAAAACCGGTCTGGAGCATTGATAAACGCGGCCATTTTGGCCATAATAATAAAGGAAAAAGGTAAATCGTACAAGAACAACAACAACTCAATCAGAGTAAAATGAAATAAAGCATGAGCACAATTGCAATTATAATAGAGACAACATGCTGCGTCATGTGAATCTTGTCGCATTCACTGGATCGCCCAAATCCACTCGAATATTTACGAGATCGTTTTTGAGTAGTGAGTATACTAGTACAGATGTGAGTCTGATCTGATTGTAACTCATCTTTGCTTGACTCACTCAGATGTCAGATCACATTTCCTTGAATTGCAATCTCTTTTCTCCATCTGTTTGTCTGAAATGTCTCAACGTTTCAACTGATTGTATCTTTGCCATTTTGTACATTTTTCCGGTTCCGTATGGATCATATCAACCTTTTGTTCAATACGGTAGTAACAAAATACACGAAAGGCAACCCAATTTCAGCGGCCTTCCTCAGAAAGAACATCTCCTTTTTTCTTAAGCGGAATCATTCCAAGGCGTTAGGAATATTCCATTTAGGTACATGATTCTGATACAATTGGAACTTGGACATTTGTGGACTCTGGACAAATGCGTAGTTGACCTTGCAAAATTTTATGGTTTCTGGTTACAAAAAATGCATGTTTTTGTAACCATCATTTTCATTGCAAATATTCGTAGCAGGAAATGGTATTCTTTGACTTTTTACGGTCTCCGGAATATGCCAACTGTTGCACTTGACACGGGCCATGCTGGGGAAAAATTGCATGACAGTTATGACTCGCATTTAGTCAGCCAAAAAAGTAAAGATATCTTACATTTGTCTCGCTCTGTATTTTACTGATCTGACTTTACTTTGGCTGAGAGCCAGTCCATTTTTCTCCATTTCATGCACACATATGGCTCACCACACACTTGTCCACATGGCCGGGCGTCTCTCGTGGCAAAAATGTAAAAATAAACTTTTAACGAGATTCAGCACATGAGTCACTTTTTCTTCCTTTCATATCAGAATCAGTGTAAAATGAAATCCTATGCTTTTCAGCAGTAATCAATCAAGTTTAATTTACAAAGAACTTTTGAAATGTGTTTTATTATCTCGAAAATTGTTGAGATGGAGTACAGACTCTGAAAAAGTAAAAAAAAAGTAAACCTTACACCGCACCGCGCACCTTTTGTAAATTAATCATTTTGAGTCCGACTCGACGGTGAGTAATGGTAATGACTCCCCAATTACGGTCTCAAGATACAAACCAAATGGTGTCTAATCATCTATTGAGGTTGAAAATTATCACGGTTCAAATGTCCCCAGAGAGGAAAGACATAGCAAAAATTCCAGATTCGCCTGCCTAAGAGCTTTGAAAACAGAAAGGGAAACCATGAAAGTCTTATATTTCTCCCAGGTAGTTGAACCGATGCATGGCGAAAGCCATGGCCTTTTGCGTAACAGTAATGGTTCACCGGTTTGATTGACATGCAAGGCCCTTTTCGTCTCGGACCTAATGAGCCTTTGGCCTTTTCAACTGGAGCAGATCGGGATACCAAAAAAGTAAAAGGAAAAGTTGCGTGTTTTGTAACACGAAAATTTTTGCAAGCCGGAGTCTTCTAAAAAAAGTGAAAGGAGAGAAAAGAAAGAAAAAATATGAGCACGGCAATTCAACTGTGCCCGAGTAACTTTCTCCGTCTAGTCTTCTTCTGTTGTAATTCTGTCCTCGTTCGAAAGGGTTTCGGGCAGATTTTCAAAGTGACGTAAAGACTCGAGATACGATTTTATGAAATTTCATCTGATTCTCTGGATTTGTAGGAACGTATTGGAAGTTCTTGAGGAATCCATCGTTTCTAACGCCTGCCTGTCTGACAACCCGCTTTCATTAATTAAGGGTGACTCCAACCGTGAAATGTGTTCATGGTCGACTTGGTCCGCAGAGAGAAGGATAATTGTAATTATGATAATAGACCTTGTCGAACTGAGCATTTCGTCGATGATCAGCACGAAAAGACAAAAGACGAGTTTTGTCATGTCGTGCCAATGTTGATTATAATTGTCACATTTTGAGAGATGCAGATGCAGAGTAATTTACCCTATTTTCATTTTCCATTTCTTTGATAGTTAACACAGTGTAGCAAAAGTATTATTTCTCTTATTTGCGTGAGAATTATTGGACCGTGAGAAGAGAACGTGGAGAACAAGTCGCATCTGCCGTGCGGTGATGAATGTTGCCATTTACTACCCGGCTGTTTATTATTTCTCGTTGGCACGATTCCCCACTTCATCGTCCCGCTCCTGTCTCACTCGAGAGAATCTTCCTGGAGACTTTACAAGGAAATTCTTCAAGACACTAAAATGCTAATCCTCTCTCGGTTTCCTGAATGGGAAATTGGTTTTGTGCAACGAGGTGCTAGTCGATTCACACCAAAAGGAAGCGTAATTTTCAACCTGTCGTGCACCAAAGTGCAAGAACACCGATATTCGATACGCAGTTTAGGACGACGACACAGTCATCTCGATTCCGATATAAGCCTTCTTTGTATAAGCCATATCTCGATATCCCATCCAGAATTCGCAAATGTCTTCTCTCGGAAAATTTCCTAGCATTACTATACTAATACTACATATAGCGTCATAGTATCTTGCGTCATATCCTCATAAGTTTTCGTCTTTAATGGACCTTATTCTATTCCTCGCTCAGTTTCCGGAGGCAGAGAATAGGAACTCGACACGTTATTCTACACTTTTCCCTTTCAATTCTCCATGCTTGAAAAGACAGAGTAAAAAGATGGAGTAGTCTACGTACATTTCTTACCTTTTTGTGTGGATGCCAAAAGGGAGGTAACCGTCATCCTTTTTCTTTCTCGGTATGAAAACCCAATGAAATATGAAGTGTGATCTCTCCGCTCTATTTATTACAGAAGGCGGAAGTTCACACTTGTCTGTCTCCTTTTGGCCAAAGAGCTCGGGTCACACAAAGTAACTGAGTCAGACAGAATAGCCAAGATGGGCAAGATGACAAAAAGCAAACCTGAGAAATGGTGCAAGGTTCAGTGCTTAATGGACCGCTCATTCAATGATTCAATTACAACCAGTTATATTCCCGATGTAATGTGGTCGTAAATCTCTCAATCCACATTTATGCTCTGCACCCTTAAACCCTCCTGTTGTTGCAAACGTTTCATTTTTACTCCATGGGTCTGTGTACTGAATCATAAGATCATAATATTCTGGATTTTTGTGCCAAGTCAACCCTTTTTGCATCATCTCCATCATTTTCATACTTAATTTTTGCAAGCTAGAAAAGCAGCTAGAAAAAAATTGTAAAAACTTGTGCACACGTGCAATAGCAAAACACAAATGTTAGAACTCAAAGTAATGCATAAATGATGAATCATAAAACTTGATGTAAATGCTGTGGTAAATGAGCTATTAATCCTTCATGTTTCGCGTCTCATTTCGGATTCCATAAACAGGATTCTCAGAGTTTTGCAAACCTTGTTTCTTTTTTTATTCAAGTATTTATTTGAATTTGAAAATGAAAAATTGTAACTTGTAAATTTCATAAGAACAAACTTTTCCCCTTAGTTTTTGACTTATGTAATGCAATACGTAATGCAATGTCAAGGCTTGACATACGTCATGTAATAATTCGTAATTATTATTCTTTTGTCAAAAGTCATAAAGATTTATGCGCTTATGGAAAAGAATGCGAAAAAATATTACAACAGAAAAATTCAAAGAATTCAAAGTTTTTTGCTGGAGCTTAATTTTCATCCTGCGGTTTTCCTTTGTCCATGTTTCGTACGAAGTCAAAGGGTCCAAATCTCTAAATGGCCAATGAGATTGTGTAATTTGAGTACAGCAGCAGCTTTGCACTGTAATCAAGCATTTGTGTGCACATTGCGTAATGAGTTTGGACTTGGACCTTTGCATTTAATCCCTCAATTTTTTCATGTCATTAAATGTCAATCTTTGCTTCGTTGACTGAGTATTGTGTTATTGTTGTTCTCATTCCAGTCGTTCAAAGGAAGGCAAACTGCGTTTTTTTATAAATTCCCAAGGACCTTGGACTTCAGTGGCCTTTATTCTAACGATGTAACAAAGACACCAGCACACAGTTGAAGGAGCGTGTGTTCTGTGTTTTCAAATGCGTGTGAGCAAGTGCTGACTATACTGAGCTTCGGATTTCAGACTGTACACTGTGCAGCAGTTTCCTTGTTCCAAAGACATTAATCCTTATATATTCCAAACGAAGATGAACGTGACAGAATCCTCAGGAGGAGAGGAAGAACCGCTTTTTCCCGTGGATCCGAGGACTATTGAAATGTATACTCGACAACTTGAATGTAACGCATCCTCGGTTCAATCACCTATCAATCAAACTGGAGGTGAGTGTTTTTAAGATTTATTTATTTTATATTCACGCAGAATTTAATTGTAAATTCATAAACAAAAACGTGGTTTTGTTCGTGGGTGTGGGTCGTAAATCGACTGAAATGGCCACTTTGGCTCGTTCGTCCCGCCGAGACAATTACTGTAATCTAACATTCAACATTTAAAAAACTGGTTCGATGTAAACATATTCGTCTTGTCTTTATTCTTGCTGGGAAGGGAGAAGTAGACCTGAGTAATTTACGAGTAGCACATATAAGCACATTTTGCATAGAGGATTTTTTAATGGTGGTTTGTGGTTAGTATTTGGTTGTGGGACGTTTTCGCAAGTTATGATAACGATGATACATCAAACGCACAAACAGCACACAACCTTTTGAGCCTCGGAGTTACTGCTACCTTTTGGTCATCAAGATTAAGGTCAAGACGAGTTGTTCTGCATGTCAATGAGAAGCTGAAGAGTCAATGAAAACTTTAGAAATGAAGCGGCATGACACAACACACAAGGAAAAGGTGCATGTTTGATGTGATGCAGAACCCGAGTTATACTAAATGATTCAGTATCTTTCATTGAGATAATGACAGAGCCGAAGGTGCTAAATGCCGACAGAAGCAACATCTCCGGTCCACTTGCTAATCACGTCAATATACTCCTCACGAATTTTATGCAACGGAGACCCTTTGATTATTTTTGAGTGACGTGTTCGTTCTATGTCTCTTTGAACTTCTCTGAACACAAAACGTATCTAGTAAACAGGAAAGCCATGGCAAGGGTTTGAATCCTTCTTTGTCTAGCTATTATCATCACTTCACCCCATATTTTACATTCTGAATACGAACCAGTATGTTCCGGATGTAGAATGACTAAAGTACGTATGATGTCGATGTCGAATCATTTGCAGTTGCATTCAGAAATTTCCACGTAATTGTTTTGAACTCGGGACACTCGGGAGTCTTAAAGAGGGTATTTGGTATTAGATATGCTATAGTATGAAACGTGTACGTTCAGGTTGTGACTGGAATATTCAATCGAGCTCTGGAAAAGTGACAAAAAATGCACGCTCTGATGGATATTCCTGTGACTCTGTAAGTGAGTGAGTTGAGTTGTAATGTTTATTTTAACGTTGAAGTAAATCTATACTAGAAAGCACTTTGCTCATGGATGACATTTGGACAGTCGTGACTCTTCTTGTTGTACAGTAAAGTGAAAAGGATTGTGATCCTTTCGTACGTGCTCTCGGTGACAATGCAAATAACAAATGGGCATTTGGAAGAAAGCTAAAGATGACAAAGTGCATGCAAAGGTCGGAGTGCGGGTGGTGTTGTTCTATTTCAAGCCTGTGTTGATATACCAATAAGGGATTTTGTGCAAATGGCCCCAAGTTGTAAATCTATCGTGGTCCATGCAAAAGAGTGAGACAAGTCTTGTAAAGAGCATCTCCCATGGGATGGATGCAAAGGGAAAAGACATGTTTTGTTCCGGTGCTGTAGAATACTGAAGAGTACTCAGGGATAGAAAAGGGATGAGATTTGTGTCCTCGGCAAATTTGTCTTGCTCCAACTCAACGCGCGGCTTTCCTCCTTTTCCCCAAATATTTGCTCAATCAATACTCTCTTATTCTTGGAACACATAGTGTGCATTATAGCATCTTGCACCAACCTCTAAAAACCGATGTGGAATGACACGAATGGCACAGAGACAAAAGCATCAATAAATTAGACATAGCAAGACACAGCGTCCCAAAGATTTGTGTTTCCTAGTGTCTAATGAACTCTCATTCATTAAAACAAGAAATTGAGCAACGTGAGATGAGTCGAGATGCAAAAAATTCATTGACAGTGACGAATTTTTGTAGAAACGAAGCGATACGCAGAAAAGCAAAAAATTCATCCAAGTCTTGTTTGTGTAGTAAGTATTAATAGAAATCTCTTTTGCAAGATTGCAGACAAGACGTTTCTTAAATGTGTGACTTTTTGGATATGCTACGTCATAAAATGGTACACAGGAGGATTATTGACATGGATCGGAATCCTCAATCTTGTTCATGTCGCTTTTTTTCCTATGGAATTTCTTATTGAAGTGACGACATGAGCAGATGAAATGGGGCAAGTTCAATAAATTCACTTTGTGAGACTGAATGAGTGACAAGAATGTCATAAGGGCGACAATTACGATCTAAATCCACTGCCACTTGGCACTGTGTGTGGTTTTCTGTGCGGTCACGTTCGCAGAATTCTCTTTCTGAACCTCTAATATTTCAAACCCGCGTGCCAAAGTATATACAGGACCTTTTAACATGTTGGCTCTATCAGTCTGACCCCATAAGTCATGACGAGGAAATGACGCGTCAGCAGTTGTTGCGTTGTTGTTACGTTGCCTATGTTTTGTCTTAAGGAACCAAACTGTTGTTAGCAAGGATGATTACGGCGCGTCATTTGTCCCCACACTTCAACCGGATGATACTAGTACTATACCATAGAACAGGTCAATATTGACACTTGTCATTCGTTTCTACGCTGGTGGTTTGTGATGTTGATGTTAGCTTTGTTTGGCTGTGTATAAAAGCAATCAGAGTAGATTTCGTCCCATAAAATATATTAAAGTAGAGCAAGTGAAAATCTGTCCCTGGAGCCGGGTGTGAATTGCCCCTGGATTGCTGGTCACAAATGTCGTCAAGTTCAACTGATCTTCCTATACTCTCACCTCATGGATAATCGTCATTCATCCGATCCTTTTCTCTCATTTATTTTTATGACTTTGAGCACATAACCATCCCGGAGAGATAAGATAACTCTCAACTTTTCGGACTGTTGCTGTATAATACAATTTGCCATATCGTCGCGACCACAGAGAAGTTCAGAGTTCAGAAAACCGAATTTTGGCAGTGTACTATAGAATCCAATGAAATTTTTTTCTATCAAAGCTATGGCCAAAAGCTCTTCAGATCACTTAAAGTCAGTGCTGCATTCAAGTGTGAAACGAGCTTATTCTTTCCTTCATTCGATATTTGATTTCTGGGTTCTATAGAAAAAACCCAGGATCATCTTCACACACTATAGACATCTTATTATGGAACGCCGCAAGAAAAAACTTTGAGCAAGAAAGAGAGAGAGGAAAAGATTCATCTCCACTCATTCTTACGGTGGGAGTATATAGCGATGAAATGAAATGACGACACATACATTGAGTTCCGAACTTCTTACATTCTTACACACTTCACATTCATGTCAGACGAGACAGAATGTCCATGTCGCCACTCACGAACATAATCGCATTGATTCAAGGAAGAATAGAGAAGAAACTTCTACGCACTGCAAAAATCGTGCGAAATGTGGACTTCCTCTCATACACAGAGTGACAAAGTTTAGGCTCATTGTTTTCCTGTCAACTTGCCTACTCCACATCCACAAGTTTAGTTTTAAAAAACACTGTTGAATGTTTGGGTCTGAGCCAGATATTTGTCAAGTAAACCGGTGAGCTGGTGACAAAACAATGTCATTTGTCATCCGCATTTTTTAGGTGTTCCTGACATAAAATTAAGCGCTTTCCAAATTGACAGGCGCATTTACGTACTTATGTAAACTAATGCAAAGAGTTGAATGTTCCTTCAGAGAATTGTAAAGTTTTTGTATGACTTTCGCTAGTAATCCGCATGAAAAATACATTTTTACAAGGACAAAAGTTGAGATGTATGCGTCAGGAAACTCCTTGATTCTTTTTAATTAACGTGGAAAAAGTGGGAAGAAAGTTTACTTTTTCCATTGGATTATCTTTTTCCATTGTCCATTTATTGCTTTCACAACCCTGGGCTGTACTGCTTTGAGCAAGCTTAATCTGTCTGCACACGAGAGATAACACTTTTAGTCTTATGTACAATGGACACCATTTGCTATAATTCCAGATTTACTAAACTGGTTTTATATTTGGTATACCAATAAAAAAAACCATGTGTAATTGATCCTCCTTTGCTCTTTTGATTCTTTCAGGTCTCTATTGTCCCAAAGCTTTTGATGGTTGGAACTGTTGGAATGAAACAGTAGCGGGATCCACGGCTTATTCACCTTGTCCTTTCTTTATTGAAGGATTCGACTCAAATCGTAAGATTCGGAACGGATGCACCAGCAGGCTTTTAATTCACTTTCCTTTTCTTTATCCTTCTTTTTATATTTAAGCATATAAGAAAAGAAGAGCACGAACGTACATACACGACTTGATTTTTTCATCTTTAGTATACATTCCAGTATATTTTCATTTTGCATTTCTCCTTTACAAAGGAAATGTCAACTTTCCCTTTCTTTAAAATGGACGGTAGATCAAAAGTGGCCTTATATGAGCTTTTCTTTATGTTCAAAAGACGAGTTTCCGACAGTGGAATCACTCGAGGCTCCAGCCTTCAAGTCTCATGAATTATTTGTGAAAAAGTTCCAAAAATCTTCAAAATCCTCATTTGTTCCACGTGTCATCTGAATTCAGCACTAATAAATTCACCATTTTCCAGCTTCATATTCATATGTTCATATGAATATTATTTCGCTCGTTTTGCACGGCATATTTGCATAGAAAATTGCATTTCGTGATACATTATGTTGAGATAGGACAAAAAGTACTAGAATGAGGACGAATGATGAAATATTTCAGGTCAAACTTCTTTCTGGAGGGGTTTCATGCTTGAGAATGTTGGCAAACGACGCTTTTCCCAAAGGAACTGTCCATGTCCATTTATACCCGTGAATAAATCATTGAAACGTGTACTTCCTCCCTCTGGTAGTTTTTTTTCTGTCTCAACTCTTTGCAGTATTTATGAACTGAGCGGAATATCAGTCATCGTTTGCATTCATATAAAGATTACAGGATTATTTTTGGTGACCGATATCAATGTTTTGGAAAATATATCCGACAGGTGAACTTGATAAAAATATAGCAGTAGTAGGACACCCAGAAGAATCAGTTAATATAAAAAATGATATAAAGAAAGCTTTGAGTTGAGCTGAATGACTGAATGTGTGAAAGTTTGTACTGCACACAAATCATTTCTGCCCGTTTCGTATTTTTTTTTCGTGCCCACTTCATTTTCATTCCTTCTGTGCTTCTTCTTTTGTGAGGGGAATTAAGAATTCTCTCTCAGTTGGTTTTTCGGCACGCTGAACCTCTCAAAAAGAACGTTTAGTAATCAAAAAGACTCGACAGAAATGCCAAGCATCTTCTTTTCCCCGTACTCTTATTGATTTCTTTACATTTTTCTCATTTTCAAGGTACAGGGTACATTGGAAAATGATCCGTTTGCCATCTTTCCCTTATGACAGCATTCCATACAGCCCTGTACTATATTTTGGACGGTTTTCAAACACATTCTGAAGCATGAACAACATTTCACTCAAAAATGATAATCTGTCCAAAGAAAGTAGTGACGAATGAACAAGATGAACCACAAGGAAAGAAAATCTCCGTGCCAAAATCTCCGAAAGATATTTCCTTGCATGTTTTTTCTTCTGCTTGCATAAACAACTACACAAATGACGGGAAAAAATATAAAAATTACGTCTTTGAAAATTTTCAAGGGAAAACGCATAATCAGCTCAAAATGCGATTGGCTTCCAGGATGTCACGTACATCTGAGATTTCCGTCCGGTTTCATTGGATTCATATTCATGTCATATCGGCTAAAAAAATCAGACATACTCCTTTATACGATACAAGCACACTTGTGACTAGAATTAATTGACGTGCAAAAATGTCGCGTACGACTTTCCTTACCTTTCTAAATGCAATTTTAATACTTTCTCCTTCATATGAAATTTTTTTTTATTCCGAAAGGACAAGCACACAAACAATGCTTGGAAGACGGTCACTGGTTTCGTCATCCTGAAACAAATAGCACATGGTCAAATTATACGACATGTGTCGACATGGACGAACTCGAGGTAAGAAATCATGATCGTGAATTTCGTGAACTTTTATCCATCCGTGAAGAAGTATCTGTGAATTTAGCATTGTTCAATGCTAGTTTTCATCAACCTTTTCCAATTTAACTAAATTGTGTTATGTTTTCGACCGGAACATGACACCACAAGCTGTGGAACCACATGTTGATGTTTTTTCAGTGCTTTTTTCGCTTTTAAAATACCATATTCTGCTTTACACTTTGTTAAATTTTGCATAGAAATTAAAACAAAAGCTCATTCATGCAGAAATCAGGCACTCGAGTTCTATAGCTTGCTTCATTTTGCTGGCTGGCCATCTGTCTTTTTGTTCCACGACAAGCTTGTCTTTCAACAATGTCTATTTCCAGTTTGTGAAGGTAAAGGGAAAGGGCAAACGGAAATCTGCTTTCAGGAGCATCGGAAGCACGTCATTCGTCATTCACCTTTATATAGACAGTGCTATGGAATTTCGAAATTTCATGTTTGCGCTTTGAAACAAACTAATGGGGAAAGTTAATGTGTGACAGCTGACACGTGTCATGCTGATTCTGCTGAATATTTTTTTACGTTGCAGAGATTGCAGACTGTCATCACAATTTATGAAGTGGGTTATCTCATCTCTGTCTGCGCGTTGGTAATATCCCTCGCTATTTTCTTCGGTTTTCGGTGAGTTGACATATTTTTACAGTCAAAACAAAAATTAGTCAGCACGATGGACGCACGACAACTACATACATATACTGACATTGTTGATTCTGCAAAATGCATGAAAAACCTGGTCGATGTTGATTTAATTCTTACTGTTCTTTTCGTGACACGACCAAGCCGGCAGCGATGTTTTGACATACTATTGATGAGTGAGTGAGCTACGGAATTGCTCACTTGCGAAAATCTGACCTTGTCTCACTTGCTTTTCGTATTACTACTGCGTACAAGTATAGTCGAAAAAAACAAGTTATTCCAATGTCATATGCTGCGGGGGCGCGTGAGAGATTATTGACTAAAAGACATGGCCCATTGACATAGTAGTACACTAGCAATGAAAACGGGTCAAAACTGTCAACCCGTGACGTTTCCTATGTCCTCATTACGGATTTATGCTAACAGTTCCTTCCCCACCCCCTGAAAATGTTTATGACGCATTCATTAAAGTTAGTATACTTCCATTTTTAGCATTGTTTACCATTTTCAGGTGTCTGGAATGCACCCGAGTACGAATTCATAAGCACCTGTTTGTAAGTTTCATAATAAACAACTCATTATGGCTAGTTTGGTTTCGGTCGGTGGTAAATGGAGAAGTTCCAGCTAATGAACAAAATCAAGTAAGTCGGGATCCTATTGTACTCCTGTCAAAGTATGTCAGAATCGAATTTATTTGTTATTTCAAAATTTTGATTGTAGCTTTGGTGTGCCACACTTCACGTCCTCGTCCATTATTTCATGGTGGCCAATTACTTTTGGATGTTTTGTGAAGGATTTTATCTTCATACTCTACTGGTTTATTCATTTACCCGAGTCGAGGCAAAACTCCTCAAGTTCTTTTATATTTTCGGTTGGCTCGGTCCATCGCTCCCGGTTGCCTTCTACGCCGTTTTTCGGGCCACTGACCCGGATCCCGGGGAACAAAAAGCGTACGTTCCTGTTATATGCCTTTTATTGTCTTTCTTCTTTACTTTTTTGTGATCTCACGAAGCTCAGTCGTTTCTCATTTCAATGTTTACACACTTTTCTGCTCTTGGTCCTTGCCGCTATTTGAAGGTTTTTTTCCGTTTCAGTTATTTCCTTTCTCTTGAGTCAATGTGTAGTTCAATAAACGGTTTAAAAGAGAGGCAATGATCTGAACCCTCACAAATAAAGATGAGTAGATTAGCACACTTTGTGCTACCCTTCTAATTGTTTTGTAATGTAAAGTAATGTAAATGTAATGTAATGACCCGAATGCGTGCGCGTGTGAAGTGTGAAGAAGAAAGAATAATTTCTAATGTACAGTTTGACTAAACCTTGATGCATGAAGGACGCCTTTTCCGAATGGCACAATGCCACGTTTGTTCTCCATCATTTTATTTGTTCCTGCTTTTTAGTCTTGTGAAAACAAAAGATGAGCAAGGAGAAAGGACATGATACGATGAATTATCATTTTGTGATGCAAGCCGTTGTAGCGTGTGCTCAGTCTCATTTCTCATTTCATGTGTCAAAGGTTTCATTTTCGATTATAATGTTAATTTCCTGTTTGTTGGCTGTTTTTTATATGACGTAGGTGCTGGATCAATGAGACAAAGTGGACGTGGTTTCTCAGCGTTCCCGTCTGTGTGTGCCTGGTTGTCAGCTTGGCCTTTTTGATCAACATTCTCCGAGTCCTTCTCACCAAACTCAAGGACAATCGAAGGGCTCACTCCGTCCTGCATCGACAGGAATCCTCGTCCAACGCTCCAGACAGCCACATTGCCTTGAAAAAAGTATTTTCCTCATTTTTATAACTTTTAAAATTCTATTAATTGCTACCACACAAAACAAATCACATGCACAAATTGCACACGAAGTTTTATTTTTTTAAATTGCACACATACGTACGTTACATGATCGAAATTTTGAACAAAAATGAAATCGAATGACATGCGACAAGCATTATTTTGCTTTTCTTACCTCTTTAAATTAACTGGACAAGATATGCTTTTGCCAAGCTCTAACTACATGTTATAACTTTGCAAAACAATAATGCTAACATCTACAATATCAATATGGTAACATTTACATTTACTATATGTCTGGTTTATATAATCTATTCCACGCTTTTAAAAGGGCAACTGGGCACTACTCTTGCAAATCTGATATCTCACATTCTGCAAAAAGTGTAAACAGATCTCGATAATCAGCATTTTGGAATGAGAGTTTTTACTAACATTAAAAATCTTGATTCGTTTTATTTTGACTGCCGAATACTAAATAGAATTGAAAAAAACGCATGGGAATGCAAACCAGTTTACCTTATACTCTGCATTTAAAACTATACTTTCAAATTTTCGAATCTCATTTTTTAAGTTCATAACCTAACCATTAACTTTGGTTCTTTCTTGAAACTTTCGAACTTGAATCTGTGCATGGGAAATCGATAAGTTGTAATTTTACCATGTGCTGAGGGAAGTACATTTTTATAAGTTAGTATTAGTTAGTGGAAAAGGATTTTTTATTGGCATGCTCGACCTCTCAATTTAGTTCTGAGTTGGACGATTGCATTGTTGTAATATATTTTGTATAGTTGAGAGCGGTATCTTTTTGGTGTGCTGTTTAACCTCGGTCTTAGGTAGCCATAGTGCGACATCATCAATGGTCACGAAGTGCAACCATGTACCGGGCCATGGGTTTCGTGGTGCCCAGTCACCGCCCAACACATTCTCACAATGACTCTCACCTTCTCAACTCGTGCTTGAATCAATCCAGTATTCTGGGTCATGTCATACAGGCAACAAGAGCCACACTCATCCTCATTCCGCTCCTTGGACTTCACTACTTTCTCACCCCCTTTCGACCTGACCGGACGTCCAAGTACCTTTACCTCTACGAATACTTTGCTGCAGTTTCTTCAAGTCTCCAGGTAGCTTTAACGAATTAATCAATTAATTGGGAAAGTGATATAGTGCTTTCATTTCAATGACTCCATCAATCATCAGTGGTTGTAACTAATTGTTTTTGACAAATAGGGTCTTGCAGTGTCACTCCTCTTTTGTTTCTGTAACGGAGAAGTCCTTTCAGTTCTTCATCGTCGGTTTTGCCGTCACTATTGTACAGGGAAAATGTCTGTTGCCCAAAGTATCCACGGCGGCGGTGAGTATTCTTCGTGCCCGAGAAATTCCACGACGGTAATTCAATTTACTATTCTATATATGTAGCAATCAATTCAATTACATGTGACCATTTATCCTCTTCTGATGGAGCTTTTAGCTTGAATCATTTATTCGAAGCACGAACCAATGTAATCTAATGTGATTGATTTTTCTTTACTTTTGCTATACATAACGTTTTTCTTTATAAACTATGAAGGATTCCCTTCCCTCCGAGTTTTACCTGCTTCACGAACGTTTTAATCTCATTTACTACAATGACTTTTGTGGCATTTATATTATTATGTTTGTTTCTCATTGTGTCAATTTCTCATTGCTCACCGTGTGCTGCGAGCTATACCAGTTTATTTATGATTGACGTTTCAAAATTTATTTTCTTTCTTTGGTTTACGTTATGTATTTTGTTTAATTTATTTTATTTCTGCCTGGTTGGCTTGACGTGGTCGATGTGTACGTCAAAATGTTGGAACTCTCGGTCTGGAATTGGATATGCAGAGAAAGGATTATATCTCTTCAGACAATGGTCATTCGACACCACAACATCAGCTCTTGTAATGGATGTCCCAAGAGGAAACGAAAAAGTCAACCTCGGCCGTCAACCACATGTTGCGACCAAGAAGATTTCGAAGTCATTCAAGAAGAAGAACATTTTCTTTGAGTCACTTTTTGTTTTGTACCATTTTGGAAGGAAAGCACAAAAAAGTATTAACTTTTGCCAAAACAAATCTTAACTAAAACAATCAAAAAACTTACTCCAAATTCTCTCTCAGACACAATAAACCATAAACTTTTCTCGTCTTTGTTTGTATGTTCTGCGCACTGCGCTGCTGCTGGTGTGTACCTGACAGTTCCGTTTTGTATAGCACAACAAAGTATTATTATGCCCGGCAGCTTTTCTACAGCTTTTTTCAGTGAATGTTCTAAGTGAAAGGATCGTTTGTGAAAACACTTATTGTACTAAACAAATTATGTTCTAGTCAATTTTTTGTTTTTATTTGCTATAAAATGTGCAACACATTTTTTAAATACAAATATTGCGTTGATTACTTTTACTTGTTATATTGTATACATACTAAAATAAATATTGTTTTTGTTCTTCATGATAATTCGAAGATTATAAAGTTATTTTGTTTGAAGTGCATTATTTTATGAATACAATAATAAATTAAGTTATACAATGCGTTATTAAATTGAATTAGCGTTATTAGCACTTTTACTTAAAGATTTTGACTCTTATACAGTTAGGTAGAAAACTTTTATAGAAAGTGACGTAGCCATCTGAGTCTTTTGAATAGATTTCCAAATACCATTCGGACGCCTGTAGCGAAAAATGAATCCAAGGAGCGAACCACTTCATTTATCACTGACACAATCATGTCCATGAACAAGATGACGATTATTTTGAACAAAACCAACTTAGCTAAAAGACCAAGAACGGTTAAACTAATCACAAAGGCTTTCTTTATAATCGTCCACAAAGCTAGCAATTGCACTTTTTTAAGAAGCCAAAATGGACTTTTCACTAGAATTATAGATTTTTGGGTAGTAGTTGATACTGTTGCAGGAGTAGTCGTAGTTGTGGTGGTTGGCGGCGTACATGGTGGTGGACAATTACAAGTGCAAATTTTGGCAAACATGTCCATGTTAGGACCTTGAGCAGATGTTTCACCACAAATCATCCCAACTCCTCCAGCACAGGTCCCGGCACAAGCTGCTTGACAACGCGGTAATGCTGTTGGATCTGGATCTCCCGGGTCGGATCCTCTTGGAGGGCAAATGTCACCGAATGGAAGTTGTGGAGCCTTTTAATTATGATTTTATCAGTAAATGCATTTGTGGATGAAGCATATTTATAAATATAACGTTGATTTCCATATTTACCCCAGCAGAACATGGGCAAGCACAAGAGCCATTTGGGAGGCAAACTGCGGTTGCAGATTGGGGCAAGTTGCCACAAGCGTGGGAACAGAATGAATGTCCATTTCTCGCTTGATGGTCTAATATGACTTGATCATTGCAGCTACGTATAAAAGTTTGGCTTCGGACCTTTAAAAACATTTGATAATGAGAACTAAATAAACAAAAAAAATTTAGGAATGTTTTATTTTGCTGGGCACTTACATGTAAAACCTTTTGTAACAGAGTTAGAGATGTGATAAAACTCCAAATTAAATACAATTGCATAGTTCCATGTGAACTGTACACGACAGTATGGTAACGAGGTAACGAGAACGAATTTCAAATTGATTAATTGGTATTAGGAATTCAGTTATTGTAACAGTGGGACTTATTTTGGGAAATCCTACTGTTTTCAAATGTACTGTTCTCCTCTCATTCTAAAATCTCACTGACCCACTGCCAAACAACTCCTTGGTGTAAAAAGTGTGAGCGTGGAAATCGTCCATTCATGTTCTTGCGGCTCGTCAGTAGTAGAAGTCAGCGACCGTAAGAAACCGTGAATTTGACAACAAACTCAAAAATGTGGACGAACTGAGACAAAAAACCATACCTTTTTGAACAAGAGAAGATGCAAGACGTTGATGGGTATTTTGGACATGCAGGTGTGGACAGATCCAAAGAAAGGAAGTGAGTATAGTATAGTAGAAAATGAAGAATTGAATTTGTGATGCTAAGGTTTCAGAATTTCTACAAGATTCAAATAAATCCTCATCACGAAGTAGGAGATTAATGAAAAATGCATTGTCATCAAAACCGAAACCTTTCCACTGACACGTTGTGTTGCACACAAAATGCACAAAAGCGAGAGGAAGAACAAAAGATTGAGTGTCACTGTCGAAAAACGCCGCAGTTTTGTGTACAGTTTGAACAAAATGCAGATTGCGTTGCGTCTCTTCAGAAACTTCAGATATATTTCGTTCTTGCTTGGTTGTAATGGCATATACTAATGCGCGAAACGTATTTTTCGCATCTTTGCACGCCAAAAAATGAATAAAAGGAAAAACGGGACTGAATTCATTGCATTTTTTGTAACATTGATATTGACACTGCATAATGTGCGTAAGATGAAAAAAGGAAATTCATGGGAATGGATTTTAATTCATTTGATTGTAAGTAAATAAATATATATTTGGCGAAAGACGACCTTTGTACAAAAACCCTCACCCATGTCACAAAAAAGTATACACGTGAGATAGACCACAGAGATTCTATTACAAGATTTCTATGGGCTACTATTGTTGCATTATGTAATAATTTGCGTATACATTCTCTACCGCTTCTTCGTTCATATGTAAAGCTGAAAAGGATCCCACAGTGAAAAAATTGTTCATCCAAAATCTAAAATGATACCATGAGTCTTCATGGGAGACTTACGAAGAAATACGTGATATACGTAAAACGGGAGTATACCCGAATGGTCACAAGTTGGTCACGACTATCTTGTGCAAAGCCCCAATAATCGTTATTCTTTTATTTACAATGACCACACCACAGTCGCTGCGATCAATTCAGATTCAGATTCAATGTTTAATGTGTCACAATTTCAATCTATATAAAAGACTGTTCTCCCAAAAGTCCCAATCATAGGACCATAGTACAGTACTTACCTTAAAAAACAAGTTTGATTTTTTTAATATTTTTAAGATGAATACATACTAACTAACTAAATGTTGGAAACAAGTAACATTCGTAAACATAGTAAACAATACATAAAATCAATAGGTATAAACACATTATTCCTCTGATTAGCCAGCCATTCAGTAACCAGTTGTTTAAAGTCAGGCAGGTTGACATTGAGTTTGTCCCAATCCCATGCGTTTGAACTTTGAAGCCTTTAACTTTGGCAATGAATTCCAAAGCTTGCTTGGAGGCTTATTGAATTTTATCGCCTTTCTGGATATTGAATAAATAGGATGATGTGGAAGGTTCATTAAGGGCATCAAACGAGATGACATCTCGTTTACTGAGATTGACAGAAAAGTGACAGGTGGTACATGACAGGTGGGCCTATTATCGTTACAAACATGCGGAAAGTTAAGGCGAGAATTAACAATACTTACTATGTTCAACGTTCAATCCAACCCTTATTTGTTACATGTGCCATTATTTTGTCACGACAAATCATTCAAATCGTTCTACTGACATGACAAAGTTTCAAAACTAAACTTTGAGCTCAAAGTTCCGTTTGTAATGTTATGTTGACTTGATCTGAATTCTCACTTCTCACAATGTTCAACTTTTATTGTTATTCTAAACACCAAATCCAAATCCAGTCATTTTTCGAAAAATATTTCTGAGAAAATTACCAACAACCTTGGAAATCATAGAATCTAACCAATATGCTCCATCTTGTATGAAAGATATAAGTACATCCATACACATAATGACAATAATTTTAAACAATATCAATTTGGCCATTACACCAAAAATGGACAAACCAATCATAATTACCTTCTTTGCAATTATCCATAAAGCAAACAAGTGCAACTTTTTAAGATACAATAAGGGTTTCAATGGATTTTTGAGTAGGATAATTGATTTCTGAGTTGTTGTTGTTGTCAAACTCATGCAAGGTGGAGGACAGTTGCAAGTGCAAATTTTGGCAAAAATGTCCCCGTTTGGACCTTGAGGAGCTATTTCTCCGCAAATCATTCCAACACCATCTGCACAAGCTCCAGCGCACATTGACTGACACCGGGGCAAAGCCGTTGGATCCGGATCCGGCGGATCGGTTGCAGAAGGTGGGCAAATACTACCGAATGGCAGTTGTGGAGACTATATTCAATTATTATTTTCTTTATTAACCATTCTACAAAACATAATGAATTTTGATCACAAAGATCAAATTAAAACTAACCCCCGCAGCACAAGGGCACGAACAAGCACCATTGCCAAGACAAACCGCTGAATTCGATTGGGGCAAACTGCCACACGCATGAGAACAAAACGAATGTCCGTTTCTGACTTGATGGTCCACAATGACTTGATCATTACAACTACGAAGAAACGTTTGACCATTCACCTATATGACAGCAAAAACATATTTTTCAAACTATTAACTAATCGTCAATCGTACAAAACTCTTCAATGATATGAAAAAAAAGTTTTTAAAACCTTAAAATCGGGAATAAATGATATGAATAGAAACGATAACGTATAGAATTTATACATTTCGGGAACGAATTATTTAACGTACTAATCACTATAAACTATTTATCAAAGTAACCCCGAAACGGGTCAAATTTTTAGGTGAGGTGAGATCTAAACTTGATCAATTCCAAAATTGAAATGAAGTATACATATAATAAAATTGTCTACAGACTACAGAAACATGCATGGCCACAAAAGTAGCACAGCATGTCACTTTTATTGTCATGTTTCATTGAAGTATCCATTCATTAATTAAGAGAGCAATATTGTAACGAGTCCAAAATCATGTTGAAGTTATTGTTACATGAATGAATGGCATGATGCTGTGTAGTTGGCTGGGATTTGGAGGAGACCAGAAGACCAATTCATATCATTCGGGCATGGTGCCGTTGAAAGTTTCGGTGTAGAATAAAAAATTAGAATAATATTTGCAATATGTAAAGTTTTGTAAGTAAGTATACTGTCTTCGTTTTCAATCGTAGATGGTCAGAAATTGGAAAAATTAGAATTGCGCGGATCGAAGTTTAACAGTTTAAGAAAAAGGTTGTCATTTTGTGTCATTTCTCATTTTCACCCGAAACTAATTTTTAAATTGTGGAACGAATTTTCATCGTTCTTCTTGCTTCTTTATTTTTTATGGCATTTTTTGTATAGCCCTTTACATTTACATAAAAACGCAATCTGTTTCGTTAGCTGACAACAATAGACTTCGCACCATCTCACTCAGATCGTGCATAGCACGTTGCGTTGAAACGTTGGAAGTGGAAGTTGCATTGGAATTGGGACTTTTCTTTTCTAACAAATTAATTTTCAATTCGTTTCCCCTACTTTAGGTTTGACTGACATTGACTTTTATTTCAAGGAAAGCAACCGAGCAGAGCAATTCAAGCTGAAAATAAAAGAGTGCCGGCCAATTGACCTTTTTACTTTTAGTACTTTTTAGTTACATTATTTGTTTCATGTCCACCGTTTGTTTCAGTTTCATGTCTCCACTCTCTCTACCTCTAACATACCAAATACCAATATTGGCCAATGCATATGAAGCGAGAGGAAGAAAGATGCGGACCGGACGCTGCTGAGAAAAAAGGCGCATTTTCGAGCTGTTTGAATTCCAAACCGGGCTTTCGTTTGATACTTTCCCTAGTTTTTCGTTGATGGATTGGATTTTGTGGAACGACTTTATAATTCAGAATTACTTATCAGACTTAACACTGAGGAAGCCTTAATAAGGTTGCTTTGCAAATCGTTAAGCTGTGAGATTGTGACACAAGATTTACGAAACACGAAACATATTCTATAATATTCATTTAATTTTAATGGGAGGGATAGTCTGTTCACTCTGTTCGTAAGAGAATCAGCTGAAACTGAAACGTTTGTTCGTAAACTTCTTTTTCAGATTTGCCAGTAGTAAGTAAAAATTAAAACGTAAAGAGTAAAGAGTTTCAAGATGAGATTTAGAGCTAAAATGGAAGAGACCGCAACACTCAAACAGTTTGGCAGTAAGTATTTTTATTCAAATACAATAAATACAAGAATACAACCCGTACTTAGGTTATCACAGTTAACATCAACATTTACGATTCATGATTCAATTTCGCTTACGCTAACCGTATTTCAACATCTTTCAATTTATATATATGCTTTGAATAGGAAATTAAAATGTTATTTCATATGGTGTTTAGATCTTACACATAATCTATCCAAGGGAATAGGATACTTTGTCGTAAGGATTACCAGCGACAAGTTTGTGTTCATAGCCAGTGACAAGGATTTGGGTAATACTGGTGTTACAACTTGGTGTGAAGTGTCAAAAGACTCATTTTCGGAATTTGACATGCAAGGGGTCACACCGGAACATAATGAGATCTATCTTGAATTGGGGACAGGTGGGTGATTTACCGTATTACAATTTTACAATATTGAATTTAGACATTTTGCGGATCAATTTATTTTGGCCTTGTTATTGCTTTACAGAAATACTGTCACATATTTTGAATCCCTTGAGGACATCCGCGTCCGTTCGTTCAATGAAGATTAAACTCACGAAAAAGGAAAGTCCTTGTCTTACTTTTGAAGTTGATATGGTAGGTGCGAAACCGGAATTGACATTTTAATTTTTTAATTCCGCCATGCATCTTCAAGTTTCAAGTTACAATAACTTTTCTTCCATCTTTTACAGACAACTGCACATTCTAGTTCGGTATGCATTCACGACATTCCTGCAAATATTATCACTCGACGTAATTGGGATAATTACAAGGAACCAGAATACCCGGAATTCGATGTATGACCATTGTAATTTATTAACGGACACGGTGTATTCGTTGACACGTCTCGTTCGTTTTGTTATACGGACGTGGTTGTCAATATTTACACACTGGTTCCCTTATCTATATATGCATTTTGAACGTCAGTCAGCTTTGAATTTGAACTTGCATTTTAGATCAGTATGGACATGCCGGAGATCAAATTAATCAGCCAAACTCTGGAAAGATTGAACAAGTTAGGCTCTACTTTAATTGTTCGTGCGAACAAGCAGGGAAAATTATCCCTGGGCATAGATGATCAGATTTCAGTAAAAGTTACGGTAACGTTCACTACTGGTTTGAAAGTTTACAATTACGGTAAGATTGGAGAATCATATAATGTGCAATTGTGATTATATTCTTCTAAAAATTACCCTCAGATAAGGATTAATGAATTGATTTGATTTAGATACCCAAGACGTCCAGGATCAACCCAGAACAAAACAGCCACGTACATCGAACGAGGGTATCTTTACTCCAGATTCTGAAGGAATAGACTGTGCTAGTGTTAATGTTGTTATGAAAAATGTGATTTCACTCATTCCTTGTGATATGAAACCAACTGCTTCTGTGTGCAGTAAGCATTTGAAATTTATTCACACTTATTTATTAACTTTAGTACATATTGTGTTAATGCCATCCAATTAACGATTTCGTTTCGTTTATCTAGGTTTACTTCATGAACGGATGTTGCATTTGTACTTTGTTTTTGGGAATATTAGCCTTCACCACGGAATTCCTTCTCGATACTAACTTAATTTTCAACGTTTCTAGCATTCTATATATTAATCGAATAGTACCTAGTAAAACATAAGTTAATATGCTTCATTTAAGATAGAATTTTAATGTTAGTATCGTAGAGTATATTTTTAAAGGTAAAATAAAAGAATGGCAGTATAAAATCCGCATTATTGATGCGACATTATTGACATGACATAACTAATAATTTTATTGGTGCATATCATGTTTGATGGAAGAAAGAGTTAGCATCGGCTTGGTAGTTTATCAGTTTATCACAGTGGGTTTATTTGACTCAAGATTTAGCCAGGTCATCTGTTAAATATTTTGAAATATGCAATTATACTACACTGCGCTGCGCTATTATTTGTTGTGCCATTGTGCGACCCTGATACTGCTTGAACAGTGTCAATCCCGTCAGTAGTCAGTGTCTCAATCTCAGTGTCCAAGTCTGGTCCAAGTCCAATGTCCAATCAATACAAGGTCAAAGTCCAAACAAACGCGAAACGCCACTTCTTCTATATGGTTTTTATTTTTACGAGTTTGGTTGACGGTATGTATCTTATGTTTGGTAATCGGAGATCGGATCGGTTTATCATTTCCATAATCATAGGTTGGCTTTCTTGCCGTTTAATAATTATTTTTCAAAGAAAACAATATTGATTAATTTAAGGCATTAGTAAGGTTCATATTGTGGGTGATGGTGGTACGATTTGGCTTGGTTGGCTGGCAATTACTTTAACTCATTAATAAGTTGGGTTGGAGTTTCCAAGTTTCCATCCATTCCATTTCGATTGCCAATACGCCAATACTCGATTTTGTGAGCACATGGCACATGCAATGTATAGTGAACTACGGTTTCATCAGAAAGCTGTACTAATAGTACTAAGCCTTATAGTGAAATCAGTTGTCATCAATGTTCTTGTCAATCATTGTAAGTTTCGAATGAATTTTAATTTTGCAGTTTGATCTTGATTTTGTAAAATGCAAAGGATGTGTGAAGAAGGAAACTACTGTCAAATGTGCTTGCATTTCGTTTTCGGTGAGAGTGGCAGTTTTGTTGAGTTGGAAAAGTTATTTTTATTATTTAATCTGAATGTTTTTATTGTACTTAGCCTCAAGAAATGATGAAAAACATCAGAATCATCATTATTGGAAACACAGAAGGAGGAAGATGTTAAGAAAAAGACTGAAAGTGTGAAAGTTATGTAAGATTACCACAGAGGGGCACTTGGGGCACTTCCAGACTGATTCCAGCCAGCTTGACGCCACCGCCAAGTTGCATGAATTAAATTGGACATCTCTTCATGTGTTGTGATGTAAATAGTAGTGTACGTGTGACGCTTATAATTTTTGATTTTCCTTCATACAAACTTGGAGGATCTTACATCTGATTTGCTCTCGTTTTATCGTCTGTGCTTGCCCATTCATTAATTTTGTGTTTTTCTGTGAACTTTGATCTTTGATCATTTCTCAGAATAGATAATGGAATCATCAAAGAGGAAGATGTCCACGACGCATTTTACGTCCAGAGGCCGGGGTCTGTTAATTACGACAGGTTAGTTGCAAATTACCAATTTATATTGATGTTAATTTTAAAATGTTAATAAATGAATTGTAGTTTTCATTCTGTTTTCGCGAAGTCGTTATTCGGTATCTCTAAATGCTCCATTGCTGATTTGAATTCGAACTGTTAACGTGTGTGTACTGTGAAAGTCTTATGCAGGCAAAATGATAAGTTGAGTGGTATGGAATACTTGCTATAATGCAGTTTGTAAAGTGGTGATTTGATGTGATAGTAAAAGTAAAGATAAGATGTAAGAAAGTGTAAGTAATAATAAGAACAAGGTATTAAAGGTGTTAGTTGGTGCTTTTGTGACTTATTGTGAGGTAACTCGTATTTAGTTTGAGAATAAGATGTCAAATGGCAAAGTTAAGGGAAGAGGATAGAAGACAAAATAGAGTTGTAAAATTGGAAAGTGATTTACAATGGGGGTGACCTGATCCGCAAAACGAAAGGTTGGACTTGAGGACACCCTGCGTCGTGTCCACGGATTGTAAAACGACCTCCCTCCGTGCCTTGTTATTCCGGAAGATTTTGAAAGGTCAGTTTGACTCTCACCCTGGATAATAACCTGGATTAAAAGAGGACTTTTAAGAGGAAACTGTCAAAAAATGTCCAGTATACTGTTCACTATTCAGGAACGTTCCGTGTCCTGTTCTTCTGTCTTTCGTATGGGCATGGGCTACTCACGACAGTACAAGAGGAAGGAGAATCCATGAATCCAAGTCTTCAAGTTCCTTTAGTTCTTCATTGTGTCGTCCTCTTATTCTTGAAGCTATTGTCTTTCCTTTTTCTCATAGTGTCCCAAGCTCAAGTTCCGTCGTTTTGTCCCTTGAACACGTCCTTAAGTTCTCGACGGGGTGTTCTCAGGTCGCCGCCGTTCCTTTGTACTACAAATTAGAGCATCGTTGTGGATTTTTTCTCTTGTCCATCTTCTTCTTTTTCTCCTGGACTTGGACAGTGTGGGTGTGGCCCTTTGGAAATGACCCTTGTCCCCAAGGTTCATAAAAGTGTCATAGACACAAGTGATGATGGAAGCAAAGAAGATTATGAAGCGACTTGACGTTTGGTCATCATTAGTTAGGAGGGGAGATGGGACGACGAACGAAAATTCGTGAACAAGAGCTGAAGAACACACCTATTGCCTATTATTCCCTTTTCACTTAAAATCGTCTGCCTACCTGTAATGGCTATTTAATTAGCGACGAGTCAGAACTTCAGTGGACATAGGTTTTTGAACTCATATCTCTGCCCTGTCTGCTTATGAATATGAACGTACTATATTATCTGAATCAATTCCACAAGTAGCTTTAAGTGTATACCTATCACTTTGTACCTGAGACTGAGACGCTTAAATGGTATATCTTGTCAAAAGTCAAAATTACTAGACATTCGGTCGGCATTCCACAGAAAAATTGTCAGTGGAAGATGTCAGGGCCATGAATGACTTTGTCAAGTCAAGAGGCTCTTGAACTTGTCTTTTGTTGCACACACGGGCTGAACGCATGTTTAGTGCGTCGTTGAGGTAGATCTTCAGTAGTAAAAATCTAAAGCTTTTGACCACTCAGTGATTAGGAGTAATGATGGCTTGTTATTGTTCACCTTAGACCAAAGGAAATTTTTGTTCAAGGTTCTTCCTCCAGAGTCGATAATTAATTTGGAAGCTCTTTGAGACGTTGACCGACTGTCTTTAAGTATTTCTGAACACCGGCACCTGAGCTCTGCTTGATTTCTTGGACTTTTGTAGGATTTTGGAATTTCTTTTCGGGAACGAGGTAGTACGAAAATCCCGTTTTTCTTCACCCCGTGTGTTCTCTTTTGTCTAACTTGCTGTCGTCGGCACTTGAACGTTTAACGTGTTGAATTTCTGACGTAGACAGCGTCAAGTTTTTCAAAGTGTCATCAAGTCTTTAAACCTCTATAATCATTTCAAGTCATCCACTTTACATTTAAGAATGAAAAATAATGATATAGTTCAGCTCAAGTTAATTGGTGTTTTCCCAAGACTCAAAATTTACCTGCGTGCTTATGCTTTGTTGTACGAATGTGACAAAGGGAGTGTTATTATTGCTTTTATTACAACATGGGCTAATAATAATGGTGTAGTAGTTCGTTTGTTTCTTCCATCATTATAGCCACGTTTTTTCAGCTCTGATTCTAACCTTCATGGGTAAGTCGTGTGGTTTACATGTTCCAAAGTGTATGTAGCTCATTTGAAGTTATGAATGAATAAGTCACTCAAAATTAAATGGCAAAGTTGCGTTGTTGCGTAGCGTAAGACGACGGCTGGAATGAACTGGATGACTCACAACACAACTTCCGCTTGGTGTCAATTAGACAGAATTTTTAACTCATTCTTTGTAGAAGGAAGCCAGTGAGCCGTAGGGCAGGTGCAAAAGAAGGTTCATTTCGCGTGTGTCAATGCCAATGTTAGCCTTGTCATGAAAAAAACGTGCCTCCGGTCCGCATTTAATTTCTGGCTTGCTTGGGTGGAAGGACACCCCTTGCACACTTATAATTAGGTTTTTCACAATAATTGCATGTTCGTTTTGAGTGAACTGAATACTATGAATGTGCGTTGCCGGTTGTTTTTGCACTGCACGATGCTCATTTTGAAAGTGAGTGACTTTAAAATTCTAGGAGGATACGACATTTTTTATTGGTTATGTATGCCATCGCCATGCTACGTGAATTCTTCTTACTGTTTTCAAGTGACTCAAAATTTCCAGTCAAAAGAGACACATTTTCATAAAGGTTAACCTTAAAGTACGTTTTTTAGACGACGTTGGTCGTGCCTGGCCGCGTTTCTGTTCAGTTGTCTCCTTTTCGGTCCTGCTTTGGTAAACTTGTATTATGAAGCATGCATGATTTCCATTTAGATGATGGGAAGTGGTGATTACCCACCGGAGAGCACTTGTGTTTCAAGGCATAAGAGAGGGGGGAAAAGGGGTTTTTCTTGCGTTCTGCATTTTTGGCTCTTACTTAGATGCACTCTTAGTGCTTTCATGCGGTTGAAAAAATCGAGTACCAGGGAACGGAAAGTTCCTTTTCGGACTGGCTAGCGGAACAACTTGGTTTAATCTGTTCGTGGTCGTGGTGCCACAAAAGTGAAGCTGGACGCAACGAGATGTGACGACACACCTGCTTCTTCTTCGTCGTCTTCTTCTGGCTGGCTGGTGGTGTGGGTTCAGGTTCAAAATGCTCGCACACACACACACACACACACATTGAAACTGCAAGACGCATCAATTCTTCGACTTCTTGCAAAGTCAAAAACACAAGATCATACTTTATAGTATGAGACGTAAAGGGAAAAAATAGAATGTAAAGCCAAGAAGGGAGGAATAAGGGTTGAAGCAAAGGAACGGATGGACTTTTCTTGAGAGAGCCGTTCTCACGTGGTTCCAGATGAGAGATGAAGTGCGGACCGGATATTCCTTTTAAGACAGACGGAAAGAAGGAGACACGTGCCCATTCATTCATCAGAGACTACGAAACCACACACTCGCACAACAGAACAACAACTCGCCTCTCTATCTTGCTACCAAAAAGTTTCGAAAGGCTCTTTTATGCTCACTTTGGTCTACTTCTTGTACTTTACCATTCTATAACTTCAAGTGTATAGATCTTGTCCTTTCCTACCAAGGGTTTCGCTTTTTCCTTCCTTTTCTTATTTCTCTCAAGGGATTTATGAAAATTTTGACTGATTTAACTGCAGCATGCATTAGCTCTCACCTCTGAACAACTGTTGTGCGTTACGTTTCATCCATATGGTACTCTGTCTGCATGTGCAGCATCATTTTAAACGCTTCACTTACAAGTCTGTTACGTCAATGTAAAAATAGCGATCGTTTCCGTATGTAAATCCATAACTTACCGTGTTAAGTTTGTTGAGGCAGGGTAATTTCTGTAAAAGAATTGATTTACTACTACACTTCCCATTTATTTCTGTAATATAGTAAATTGTGGTATTCGTACACTTCTACTCTAAAAGAGCGAGAGAGTGATAAACTTTAACATGTACGCTTTTCTTGATGATCAGGATTGTTCGTGAAACGCCAGTGTTGCGGTTGAACGTCCACTCGCAATTAGAATGGATTTTTAGAAGATTTACGAGATCTTCGTCGGTATTTGGCGCTAAGAATGAAGAAGGGTGTTACAAAATGGTTGCGGACAATCCTTGCCATTGTCCTGTGTGCAAAATGAGTAGGAAACAGTTAGGCTATTGTAGTCATGAGTGCTCAGCTTTCATCGTGATTTGATTGCACCGTCATTCGTGTGATGGGTGCATGTGCGTGCCTTGACACATCTGTGTGCACATGTCACCGAGACCGGTGTGCGTTGGGCCACACGGCAGCTGCTCGTACTCCTCCGAAACCCTGAGTGTGAATGAAATCCATCTGTGTGTGTGTGCCCACATCCTTCATAGACCTCGTTCTCATATCCTGTCGAACAGAGAAGCTCAAGAGCCGTAAAGTAAAACGAAGAGACTCTTTTCTGGACAAAAAAGAAGAGAGACTTGAGCCGAAGCGAAGCCCTGAGTCCCTTTTTCCTTTGATTGCCTGTTGCTCTATGAGCATCTGCAGCAAAGGCGAAAGCATAAAGGTCGTTTTGACGCCGGCTGTGCTGGAGCTCAGCACCTTTTTCCCTTATGTTTCTCTCTCTCCCGTTCCAGAGTAGAAAATTGTAAAGTAAAATCCTGGATTCAAAAGAGAAAAGCAAAAGCAACAGGCAAACTGAGTCAGAAAAATAAGAAGTACTAAGACTCAGGCAACAGCAGCTGCTGTGGGAGCGTGCCATGTGCCAAAGAGTCGTGTGCCACTGCCTGTTTACCGGCTTGATGAGGTCGACCATGAGTAGCCCGGCTTGTATTTTTGCATTTACTTCAAATGAGCTTCTCCTTCGTCCATGAAGACAACAACAACCTTCAAGAGTTGTGTTCGACTTGAAACTGGAACTTTTGAACGATATTTTCTTCTTGAAGACAAAAAATAAAAGGTTCTATTGCTTTCAAAAGAACTTGCACCAAATGCACACTAGTGGCAGCTTTCTTTGTTTAAAAAATGTCCTTTTGGCCGTAGGGACGGAGACTCAGATAGATTTTTACTCAAGACAAAATTCTCTGGAACGAGTTTTGTCCTGGAATGGAACATTATACATTCGACGGTGCGATGATGAGAAAAAATTACTCCTTAGGTTTTAAAGTTTGTATTTGTCGAATTTGTAGATTGTATTTGCGTCCATCTACTTATGATTACTTACGCAGGGATGGGAAAGATTGACAAAAATCTATGTAAAAAACTAATACTTGATGAGTGACCTTTAGAGCTTTGGAAAATTCGCCTTTGTTTTAGTCAAGAGAAAAAACCTAGCGTTTTTGTACATGCTGGGAAAATGAACGAGCATTCAAGCCTGGAATTAAAATTAGGTCTGTTTTGTGGAGACAAGGGAAAAGTATACATGACATCATATGTATGTCTTCAATGTATGTCTCCAACTCCAAGTGTCTTTGGAAAGGAAGGAAGTTGTGGGACATTGTGATTATTCTTAATCTGATGGCCTTCTTTTTTCGTTTGCTGGAGTTGGAGAATCCTCATTGGATAGAGCAATTAAGAGGACAGGAAATGGGAATTATTTTTATTCTGTTGATGCCTTTGCTTCGTCGTTTTTGCTGGGCACCACACGTGGGACCCATTTGGGAATTCGAAGTAAAAGTGACATAACAACTGAGAAGCACTCGGGCAAAGAGAATGTAGAACTTTGAGCTTTAGCTGAGCCCTTTTTATCATTATTTTCCTATGGATGAAATGGAAAAAGGGGTTTTTTCGGCAAGAAGGAAAAGATTCTGTTATGAATGACAATGAGACTCATGTCTCCGAAGGGAGTGCCAGAAGTGCTACCCGTCTGTCCCGTTTGATACACATCCGCAAGGGACACATAAAAGCGGGAATTCGGTGCAAGTTTTTCGCCTTATTTTCCTATGTAACATCCCGGATCTCCGGTTTTAATACCATTGAATGAAGTGTCAACTGTGAGTGTATGCTGTTGCTTTTAATGTCCTTGTGGGTCTTTCAATCCCGAGTTGCCTGTCTCTTCCTCCGATCTAGATTTGAATGGTCTCTTTTCTTTCCATCAGATTTTATTAAAATGAGTCACTTGGGCTCAGAGACATTCACATTTGCTCACTCGGAGCCGACGCAGAAACATTTTGCCTCCAAGCATCCACAATGTGTAATCGAATTATGATCGGATTTAAGGTTTTTTGGAAGACCGCTGATGATCAATTGGAACTCTTGGCAGTCTGTGCTTTTTATGTTTTGCATCTGCAAGTCTGCAATGAAGTTTCATGCCTATGCGGGCGGAAAGAGCTTTTTAACGATTATGACTATCTGAAGAGGGGAGGGTCACAGACCGGGAAAAAGATCATCTGTGGGATTAAATGAGCTTTCACTTTACGCTTGAACCACCCAATACTCAATTAGCAGAGGAGTGAAACTCGAGGCCTAAAACAGTTGCAATGGCACGGCATCCGCATTTTACGAGGTCTATAGGAAATTAATCATGAGTCTTTATGAGCCATTGCTTCATTGACGGATTTTGAGATCATTTCATCCTCATCTTTCCCCTTGTTCACAGTTCAATCATAATTTTAATGGTTTTTAGATTCTGATTTGAATCTCATTCGCTATGTTGTGGTGTGATATTATCAATCTCGTCGTGTGCGTGCAGCTGTGTCCTATCTCGTATCGTCGTATCTTTATGCTATTTCATTCGGTATACGAAAAATGCCGTAGGACAAAAAGCGGGCTTAAATTCATGCAACATGAACTGTGACATGTAAACGAATAATGGCTTTATGAGATTTCGTTAGCCCTAATTTCTTTATTTTTATAATTTTTTACGTTGTATAGTTGAATGACATGCTGTTTAGGAGATTTGAGAGAAGGATCCGGGAAAAAATGATTGAGACGTGCTCTGGTTGAAACGAGGCAGGAAATGATCAGGTCATGAAAGAGAAACAGAGACATTGGCTATTGAGTCTGATTAGATTAAGTGAAACTGGAAAGGTAAAAATTGGACGGAGACTTGAAAACTTGAAACCCTTCATCCGGGGGTGACTCATCCCTTGAATCGATAATTGACTTGAGCCCTGTATTTCTTATAAGAATACAGAATAAAAACCGGTACGTGGTACATTAACCATAAAGACGAAAATGTAGTTGAGTTGTAACTTGTAAGTTGATGTATAGGCTGCATAAAATGCAGTAGAAAAGAGGAAAAAGAAACTTTGTATGAATTCATCTACGTCTTTTCTTGTTGGATGGTTTCGCTGTGGCGTTTCTCGTTTTACTTTGTATCTGTGCTGGGTTTTCGATGATTATGATTCGTGGCAAGTTAAGTAGAATATTGAGTTCGTGAGTTGTTTGTATCGTTTTTTATTCTTTGCTTGAAAGGCAAGGCAAGGCAGCCTGTTGCTTTTGCTTGTTGTGAAGAAGACTTTGGCACGTTGTTGTGTACCTTTGGATGAGGCGGGTTGGACCACTCTCTTCTATCTGTGGGCTTTTGGATGATGATCATAGCATTTTTTGAAGGTTTTAGTTAAGAGAGCAGATGCGAATGCGATCAGCCGTTTGCCAACAGTAGAAGAGGGGACAGATGTTGGTGGATTGAAGGAGGTCAAATAGATATAGCCGGACCAAATGTGTTTCTTTTATGGAGTTTTTCCTTTTGCAGTTCTGCGGGCAAGTAGAGAGATCGGGTATAAGACTGGATGGCTGGTTGTGTTGTTGCGACGAACGTCCCCCATCTGGCTCACATGAGAGACAAGCTGCTCCTCCTGCTCCTGCTGTTTCCAATAAATGCTCCTGGAGGATATAGGCTCGGGACGACGCGGGTTGATAAGGGACTGTGAGACTGCGACTCATGGAGACTTACCTGATTCCCCGTCTATGGATGGACCTATTTAAACAAATACATAAGAGCGAGACCGAGACTCAAAGATGTCCAGGTGTGTTAGGTTTCCCATCCAGTGCTATGGATGCATCCACCGAACCCAACTTTCCTATGCAGCTATGCTATGCTCAATTTTCGGATGGATCTTCAGCAGTAACAGCATTGCACTGTGCAACCCTCAGGCTTGTCGCTTATAGGGGTAGAAAGAAAGGCAAACCAAACTGTGCGTAGAAGTAGATAACCAACGGTGGGCAGGGGCTAGGCTGGTTGGTACAGCAGCAGCAGCAAAACACCCCAACTGGTTAGTTGCTCAGAAGCATTCGAAGTGTGTGTGCGTCCGAGACTCAACTGCTCTTGCTCTCAATCCCTTTCTCTATTGGAGTTGTCTTCGGGAGAAAAGCCGCTTACTGAACATTTTGTGTGTTTTCGTGTAAACTACCAAGATTACGAATGATTTGTTTTCTATGCAGTTACTCGAAGAGCCAGAAAAAAATTTGCATGAATTGAGTGTTGACTGTTCTTCGTTTATAAAACATTGCATTTAAGTCCTACTAATCGTGACTGTGCTTGCTTGCGAGTGAGGATCAAAATTGTGACAATTTGATTACTTCGCAGGCATGTGGACAACGTTATCATGGGCCTGACGCGACCCTTATTGTGGTTTTGTGACGGTGGCGGTGGCGCAAAAAGTCACAAGAAGATGCCTCACAGGACCGGCCATCGTTACTGTAGTTCATCATATATTTCTAATGGAATTATTCTTCTTCTCCTTCTTTTGTTGGGAACTCTAAGGGTAAGTTGATGCTATAATGTTTTAGCCTTAAACAATTCTGCAAAATCACAATTTCCCATCATTCATTTTACTTCATTTTCCTGTTGGACTTGTTGCTCGATCATGTTAAAAACTCAACTTATAGAGTCTGAGATAAACTCATAGCAAATCCTCCACAGCATGAACAAATAAACGCACCTGGACAATTCTTCGGACAACGGTTCAGGTCCAGGTGTGTGGAATTGGGTCTGTTTACATTGTGGATGCGGAGGCTAGTTCTGATCAAAACTCAACAAGTATATGTAAAGCAATCGGATTGTGGACGCCAGCCTCAATTCCAATTCGATTGTTTGCACTTTTTTATCGTCTGCGTTTACTTTTGAAGTCGACTACGCGTATCAGGCGTCATGTGCCAATTCAAGTAAAAGTTTTTTTTGGTGTATGGAGGGAAGGAATCATCAAATTGTTTAATTGTGTCAACGCCCTGACGATGCGACATTATCTCCACAAAGTGACACTAATTTCTTCTCGATAACATTCATAGCATTTACGCAGTATAATGTATAAGTATATAGGCTGACCATACCTATACAAAATACAAGTCACAACAAAACCTATTGGTTCAATCAGATCGTTAATTAATATATTTGTTTTTCTTCTGTTTTACAGGTTGAAGCCCTCGGAGGTGTTTTTGAGTTAAAACTACGTTCTTTTACAAATCCAAGTGGTCGGGATGCAGACGGTGTGTGCTGCAATGGTACAACATCCGGCGGTTCTAGGACTAGTGGTAATTTGATGAGTGACCTGAGTGGTGTGCGCGGTTTAGCACAATGTCGTGGTGAATGTGCGACGAAATTTCGAGTGTGTGTGAAACATTACCAAGCCACGATCGTACCCGATGCGAACTGTATGATTGGAGAAGCTGTCACGGAACCATTTGTGGGTAATAATGTGACAACAAGTGTGGATGGACTAAGCCCACATCATGTGAAACTCTTTCAGTTTCCTTTCAACTTTCGTTGGCCGGTAAGAATGAATGGTTCTTATGCTTTTCAACAGCATATAAATTAGAAATTATGTAAGCATCAGTTATTGATGTGTCATTGGGTTAAGAGAGCTGTTGAATTGAAAGGGAACTGTAGCGGCACGCGTTTCATTGTATGAATTTATTGATTTGGGTTAGCTTTGTTTGTATGAATGAATCTGATTTGTTTATGATGCTGACTCGCTGGAGGTGAGAAGTAGACAAGGGCAGGGCACTTGTGCATCTGTAACAGTGGCAGTTGCACTTAATTAGTCGTCTAAATGTATTTGTTTGTAAGGGGAGACATAGAGCCCTGGAGATGGCCCTGTGGGCCTTTAGAGTAATCGTACAGTGTCAATGGAAGGCAGGCGAAGGTGTAACGAAAGGTAAATAATCCCTCGAGGCTGAACCGCTGAACTAAGCTGAGCTGAGGAAAAGGAGACTCTATGAGTTCGTATTATGAGAGATGTTTTAAGGAAAATGGCTTCTTCAGAAGGGCTTCTTCAGAAAAACAGGGGGCCTTGAGGGAAGACTAGACTGGTCAGGTAGGAAAAGGTAGAACGCAAGGCAGACTCATCATCATTGCATTGTCCATGATTAAATCAGCTTGAAGTTTCTGATATACACTTTTGTGATATACGGCTGCAGACTGGACGGATTAGAGGGATTAGAACCACGATTCTCCAACATTTCTGACAAAGTGAAGGGTTCCAAAAAAAGCGGACCTGTAAGGTAGGAATAAAGGGTTTTTCATAATGAAATAAGTAATACTCCGTGAGCATGATGATCATTCCAAGGGCTCTCACTATGATTCATTATGGACAGCGTTTTTATTACACATTCAGGTTTGACCCTTGAGAGGTCAGCGGTAAGGGGCAGGAGGAATCTTGATTGTGGGTTTGAGTTTGAGAGCTAGACGAGGAAATTAATAGAGAAGCGCAAGCAGAGCAGGCCCTTCTTGTGTGTTACTTTGTGTTGTGGCTGAGATTTATACTGGGGCCGACGGGCACGCCCCTCACGATCCAGTAGTTCCACTTTGTTTCTCTTCAGTGCTGATGCTGAGGTAAAAAGACTACTGCTGCCCAGTGAATATGAAAATCCATTTTTCGACCTGCCGAAAAAGTCAGATGAGAGTTACGCCGACTGTAGTCTGCGCGGCATCAAATTCCTCAAGTCCCCCCGTTGAGCTCCTGCGTCCGAGCATGAATTCAATGAGCCTGCTTTACATTTTTCATTACGAGAGCACAACGGCGGATTGAAGGGAACAAAATCTGCTGAAGGAAACGTGCAGGAACACGCCCTGTGAGCTGAGAGAAGCATAGTCACTTTCTGATGTTCTAGTGTGATACGCTTCACTCTTCTGCTCGAGTCTCCTTACGGGATATCTCTGTGAATTCTCAATCTCAATGGAGCTGAGTGAGTGAGTAAGAGCACCTTCGCTTTTGGACGAACGAATGCAGTAAATACGCACTTGTTAAAGGAGTACGAACTTCTATGCTCACCTTTTCACTATGTGAATAATTGGCTATTGTTTTTTATGTCACGGGGAGTCAGAGATCAATGTTTTGCTGATTGAACGAGTTCAAGGAGCAAAATGCTCAAGCATCAAATGTATACGTAAACCACGCTCGTTGTTGCACAGTCGTCACAGTTGTATTGTTTTCGTTGCAATCATTGAGAATGTTATTACGATTACGACATTTTTGCCCATTCTTATTGCAAGATGAGGGCAAACTGTATCACTGCAGAGGTTCCCGAGTTTCAGAAGCAGGAGCGTGTGGGAAATGTCTCCTTGTGATTGTTAAGTGAACGGTCTAATTGCCCTGGTTAGTTTGAAGAGATAGTTCCTCATTGTACTTGTAGTAGTAGCATTTGGCATCCATCCTTTTCGAGGAAGAGATAGAGCAGAAGCAGAGGATTTTAAGGGCGAGGCAAAAAGATAGTAAACTTATAAACTGCGGTCCCAAATTGCTTTCTTAAATGAAGTGAAGTTGAATGAGTTACTACTGGCTGAGAATGGAGCATATGCTCTGCTCAGCAACAGATGATCACACCGACCTTTGGCTTTTGTCCTATGTCTTGCATGCTGAGCAATCGAAAAGATGTTTGAATAGGTTTTTGAGTGTTTTTCGGAGTTTCTTTTTCCCGTGACCATTTCGTCTGTCATCTGACAACAGGTATGGCAAGGGAAAGGGACTCTTCATTGTAGGAATAGGAAAGCGTAAAGTTGTAGTGGACGGAGGAAGTTAATGAGATGGTTTTCCTATATCGTAGTAGCAGTTTGTAGCTCTCATTTACCTGATCCCTTAGGATCTTAGTGGCTTCTGTGGAAAAAGACTAGGGACGCTAGTTTGACTTTTAAAAGGCACAGAGGGGAACAGAAGACGAGAAGAGAAATTAGAGAATGGAACCGTTTTGCCTCTCAACCTGGCTGACGGACAGAGTCCGACCGTGGGAAAGACCTCAAGACCCTTCTTCCAAAAGCTTGAAGAAGTTGTACGATCGTTTTTGGATGCTCACTTCCCTGCCAGAGCCACAAGACCCGAAAAACGTAGTAGTTTCTGGTCGGCAGCCGATATAGACAGCAGAGGCAAGTCCCTAACAAAAGACGCGATGATCGTCATCATTTGGAACAACACGGCATACGGTAGGTAGACAAGGTAGAAATAAACGTGCGTGTAGTGTATGTGTAGTATGTGTATAAGGGCCTCTGTGGCCCTTAATCAGGCTCTATAAGCAAAGCATGTAAGGGCTTGAAAACCAACCTAGTTCTCTTAGCCGTATGAATAGGAAGCTCAAAAAGGAAGACAAGCTCTAAAGTCTCTCAGTTATGTTGAAGGTGTAAATCCTTAAGCCGCTCGGTTCTCCTATATGATTATCAAAAAGGGACTTACTTGAGTATATTATACTGGAAAGGTGAAAATGTAATATCTAACTGCTTTTACATGTTTTACAGGGGACGTTCTCGTTGATCATCGAAGCCTGGCATCATCCGCTCAATGGTAAGCAAGGGGAGACCCTTCATCATCGTTTACTTGCACGTCTTTGACCATCGACGACGACATCCTGTTGCTTTTGCTTTTCCTTGCTTGCTTACTTGCTTGCGACCTGCTCCTTTCGTCTCGCTTCAAAGTGCTGTGCTTTTCAAATAAGTCGGGAAACAGGAAATCTCCAACACTTTTCGGGCTTTGCTTACACAGGAGCAATCGAGTGCGGGTGTGCAAGACGGAAAGGGGTTACTTAACTTCCTTTTCAAGAACATGGGGTGGGGGAAGTCTAGTCTTTTTTAAGCTAAAGGTCTCTAGGATTGAATTACTCGATGTACAGTCTCAGTTTTGACAAAAAATCTTCCATGAATGATTGATCGTGTGTGAGATCTTTATGTTTGAAAAGGAACCAGAACCAACAAGGAGCAGGAAAACACACTTTGCGATGCATTTTATATTTTGCTCTGTTTCTCATCGTTCTCGTCGTCGTTTTTACAGAAAAATTTAGATTGTTTGTTCCTTTCTTTCGAAGTTGTAAAATGTATATCTGGTCGAGTTGATTGATTAACATTTGTCATGCTCATTTACTCTTGGGTTCATTTGCAACGAAATTCATTCGAACCGGAGAATGAGGAATGAAGTGTGTCTGTGTCTCATGTGACGGGATGAGCCGTCGCGGTTCGTTGCCAACGTTAATTTGTGTGCTTTTCAGGCAAATGCATTTTGGGTTGGGTTCAATTGGATCACATGCTTTTTATTCTTCGCATATTTTTGTTGATGTGACGGCACACGAACTAGACGTAGTAAACCGTGAATCCGGAATGTAAAGCATTGATTAGGAAGTCTTAAAGGATTTTGTGGTACTATTTTTACAACTTCGAAAGAAAGGAACAAACAATCTAAATTTTTCTGTAAAAACGACGACGAGAACGATGAGAAACAGAGCAAAATATAATGTAGTAAACCGTGAATCCGGAATGTAAAGCATTGATTAGGAAGTCTTAAAGGATTTTGTGGTACTATTTTTACAACTTGCTGTAATAAGATGTGACGAGATGAGCTAATAGATTCACTTCGGGGAAGTCTTCTGTGACTGATGGAGAAAGTGGGAAATGGCAACAGATGCTTCCACTTGGTATCTCATCTTGCGTTGTGGTTCCATATGGGACCAGACTTCACACTACCGGCATGACCTCACTATACCATAGATTGACTTGACTTGAGCCTCTGTAAAAACTAACAGTCAAGTCAATTTTAAGCCTATTTTGCACGCGTTCAGGCAAAATTATGACTGACGGAATGTTGAATTAGATCCAGCATGTTTCCAGTAAATTATTGCGCAATTTTAATTTGTTCTGATTTCCTTGGCTCGGAATTAAGTTTTTCTGATTTCGGAGTCGAGGGAAAGCGAATGGGAATCTTTATGGCTTTTGCTTCTTGGAAGGTGATTGTTAAAAGCGAGGCAGCATCTCAATTATCTTTGAATCTTTTTGCTGATGCTGCATTCTTTCTAGTAATTTTACTCAATGAGTCGGTTCAATTTAAGCTTGAGCCTGAATCATTGATGCTTCTCGTAAAAAATTGTTTCCCATGTTAAATTGATGCAAATTGTTTTGTGCTTTGACTTTTATAGCGACTCAACGCCTCCTGACGCGGATGTCGATTCAGCAGTCCTTGGATATTGGAGAGACCTGGCATTCTCGGAATTGGACAAATGGTGACACAACAACAAACATGCAACTGACGTATGACTACCGTGTGCGCTGTATGCCGGATTATTACGGCGACAGCTGTGGTCAGTATTGTCGACCAAGGGACGACAAGTTTGGTCACTACCGGTGTTCACCAAATGGCGACAAAATCTGTTATGATGGATGGACTGGGGATTACTGCGATAAAGGTAAGCAAGCATTACTGTTTTGCATTCTTGTGTCTTTTTTTGAAAATAATGGGAAAGAACACACACATTCATACCGAGTTCATTCATGAAAAGAGTGTTTAGCTTGAATTTATACATGATGCGAGAAGGGGAGACAAGAAATGTGTAAAGAAATAGGAAGGGATTGTTTTTTTAACTGGAGACATATGTCACATATATGCCTATAGTGAGACAGAAGACAAGCATAATATGGACACTAGTTGAGCCAAGGGTTTTGTTAAGGTTAAGGATCACAAGTGTGTGTGGTGTGTTGCTGCTGTCAAGAGAGGAAGTCCGTTTGTGGGAGATTTCCCGGATGCAGTCGGCACACAGACGCAAGACAGCATACATACGAAAGGGAATTTGTCTTCCAATGCAAGGAGCTTGGTTTCTAGACGAAATTTGATGATTAGGGTGACGAGGTTTTTGAGATATAGACAAGGCATAGAACACAGCTGGAGAAAAAAAGGTTGCATTATTCTAATACTGTACGATAGTTAGTAGAGACAGAGAGTTCGTATTTTGGAAGAACATCCGTCCGAGAGAGAATCGAATGAATGTCCGGTCGGTTGTTGTTTGTGAGTGAATCGCTGTACGGCATTAATTGCTGGACACGACGAGAGACACAAAAGGATCTTTGAGAAAGGGCTCGGGACGTGCCGTGAGGGCCCTTGTTGAGTGTTAGACTCGGGAATGATTAGTTATTACCCGATGGCGGAGTGAATCAGGCATGCTGATTCAAAGCTCAGGTATGCAACGTGCGAGTCCGATTGAAAAAGTAAGAAAAAGTGGGAAGTAAAGACTAAGAAGCCAAGCTTGTGTGTACGAAGGTTTCTTTTCATATGTCCCATGCTCATCTGATACGTCCGAATAAGATGAAGGAAGGAAGGAATAGGAAAGAGGAATGTGGCCATGGTGGGCTGATGTGTGCAGCTCCTGACAAAGTCGTGACTCTGTGTGACTCTCGTATGAAAGAAGAGAGCCACTGGGCTGGAACCGAACTCAAAGGAAAAGAAAGCCCTCGAGACATTTTCTTCTGGCCGAGTCGTAGTCGTCGTTTTGTGCGAGGTGCATTCTGCTCAGCTCTGCTCTGGGGTTACTTTTTGAAGGAACTTACTTTAACTCCTTAAGTGAGCGAGTATGCAACAAGAAGATTTTGGTAAACTTGGAAGTAGTAAGTTGAAGTGGAAGGAAAAGCGAGCGAGCACCTAATGTCTAATGTGTGGAAGGGGTAGGTCGTTCCTCCGACAACTTCCACAGTTTCGTTCGTAAGTAATATATTGCAGAAGCGCTGCACAGGAAGCCGAAGCCACCTCCGTCCCTGCCTGCCTGTCTTGCAAGAAAAGTGTGCATGGAAAACCGGAGCTGAGCAACAACTCTTCGCAAGAAGTCTTTTTTCTCTATTCCCGTCCGTCGTCTTCACTCTTTACTACGCCAGCCAGCCATCCTCCGCGGAGTGCGTACACGGATTTAATTAAAAAAAGCATTTTCTGCTGCTCTTGGTGCTCTGGCGCTCTCTTTCCTTGTTATAATGGATCGTACTCTACATTCCCACTCTTTTCAGTCAGAAAAGGCACTCTGGGAGAATTTTGCTACTTGCTCGAGTCTTTCTGTCAGTGCATCGTTTTTATCAAGTGCGGCTTTAAGACTGGCTGTGAGAATGTACGCAACTAAACGTAAACCCGAGTAAGAGTGTGGCAAAGAAACGCTAGCAATGGATCTGGTCTTCTAATCTGGTGACCAAATGGAACTGGTAGCCACGCCGCTTCCACTTCCACTCTTCTGGCAAACTGTTGCAGATGTTCTCCATGCTACTGCTTTTCTCTCTTCAACATATTCCAATCCAATGCAATGCTACTCTTACACGTAATTCTTTGCTCTTTTCCACTCAACGAATGGCGATGGACTTGTTGGGTCAAAGAGCTATGGAGCAGATGTTCCAACCGCGCGTCCTGCGTCCGCTCTGGCCCATCTGGCACGTGCCCTTTTTCCCTTCTACTAAAATGACGGCTGCGAGTCTTTCCAGGCGGCTGGTGGTGATAAGCGTGCCACCAGTCATTCTCCAGGCATTGCTCTACAGAATATCGTACCCTCTCTGATATCCTAGCACTGGACTGAAGAGTGGAGACACTTTTTTCGTGCGTCCATGATATTCGTATCCAGCAAATCAAGTGGCTTCCATTTCCACCGCACCGACGCGACGCGACGTTCTGCTCCGCTTTGGAGGGAAATCTGCCAGGTAGACTCATTTAACTCACCCTGGATGAAGAACAACCCTGTTCCAGGTGTGATGCAATCCCGAGTTTTATATAGATTCAGCATAAGATATCAAAATCTCCCGATGACAGGTTTAGGTTTCAAAAACACTGATTTTTTATAGACAAAGTACAAACCAAGATGAATTGGTTGTGTCTAGTAGTATTGATTTAATGTACCATCATCACATGGCTCTTTAAACGACGTCTCTCATTAGAACCAGTCAGGCTTTTGAATTTTTTGTTGCATTGGTTTGAACGAACAGAACATTTTTAGTTTTGTCGACAGACGAAAAATAAAATGTCAGTTGGAGAGTTTGGGATTGCATGTCGATTGCGACACAAGGAGATGATGAAGCATGCACACAAACTGACGTATACGATTGTACTTCTGTGCGTTTTCATTACTTGTCGTTGTGTTGATTGTTGATTGTCCAGACGGTTGGAAAGGGATTTTTGTACTATCTCTATCTCTGGCGTGTCTTAGAACAGAATTAAATTGGTCCGGAAGAAGGACTTTCCAATTGTCCCCAAAAGAATCTTGTACGACTCCAATCTGTTGCATGTCAGCAGGTCATCTGGATTGTGTAAAGTTTTTGCATTGATTCATTCCCTGGAACGAACTCTTGCTTCATTCCTAAAGGCACACGCGAGATGATAAGATTTCGTCTTCTGTAATTGGGAACACTTTTGTCATCCTGTGGACTTACTGATAAGCGTCTTCCTGTCTCTGTTTTTGTGCTGTCCATGTTCGCATCAAAATTACATTTTTTTTTTCAAAAATGTTCTACATATTTAAACGTATACATTTTATACAGAGGGAACAGTATTGTATGAAAAATGGCTTTTCAACACAATTAGGCAACATTAATGTAGATTTACGTGTGGGACAGGGTCTTTAAATGGACTCGCACACGACCTCGTCTCGAGTGTCACTAGACTACGACCTTCGGGAAAGGTCTTTTTTCGGAAGCTGCTCTCATCTTTCAAGAGATGCGGGAGCAAAATAGCATCCTACGGCCTTTCCCATCGTATTTTTAAAGGGACTGTCTCATTTACACATCTTGAGAACGGATGTGCCTTGCCAAACACACACATAAAGTACAAGTAGTCTTATCTTCTCTCCTTCAAGATGCAGGCAGAATCCGTAGCTTGAGAAAAACTGTCCCTTTTTAAAACGCAAAATCCTCAACCTCAACCTTTGCAGAGAAAGAGACAAGAAGGGCCTGTTCAATAGTACATAATATTTTGTGTGCATTTGTTCATACTACGGAAACCTGTAAACTGCTTTGGCTCTGTTGTGCAGCTGCTGCGTTGGTCTGCTGTTCAGATGGTCTGCAGGCTATAGACCTTCGTTAAAGAAGATTTCTTCAGCAGCTGCTGTTCCCTTTGCCTTTTCCACAGTATTAGGTCAGGAACATCTGCTCCGGACAAACCCGACTGCACACAAAACATAAGAGAAGAGAAATACGGATCCTTGTATTCACTGTTGTATTGCTATAGTCAGCAAGTTTTCCCCTTATGCCCGCTTTTGGGTTTTAAGGTTCTGGTTTGCTGCCCTTAGTCATTTACTACTAGTGGTAAAATAGCCCGGGTATTTATTCCCGTCCGTTACATACATTTCGCCGATGCGATGCCGACCGTTTGTTGTAAAAAGGACCCCGTTGCCTCATCATGACTGATCAGAGGCTTTTTATGGCCAACACTATGAGTGACACAGGGGTGAAAGTCGGTCCTTTAAAAAAACTATGTGATATGAGAGACACTGGAGGATTTTTCGAGGGGTTCCAAATTTAGCTTGTGGATTTTTCTGTCTCTGCTAAAGCAAGGGTTTTTTTTACTCCAGTCTCTCTTTTATTTGAGTCACGCTTCTTGTCGTCGTTCGTGCCTTTAAAAAATATTATTTGATGTATACATTTGAACTTTGAAAAACTTATATCGATACTTTTGCGTGCTTTTTTGTGCAGCACAAAAAATCGTGTAGTAATATTTATTCATACAAAAGATTTGATGTAAATGTTCATTGAATGAGAAGATTTTTGTGACTGCTAAAGAATGAATCAAGAGAGAAAGAGAGAGAGTCACAGAAGCAGCGGAGACTGAGGGATGAAATGTGAGCGCGTGTAAAGAGAGAAGCAGCAAAAGGAGTTACATGGATTCCGTTGTTTAGGAATATTCATGAGGAGATGTTCCACGATGATTAAGATTTACTTCTTGCACTTATGCTTCTTCTGTGCAGAGACATGCTTCTTGAGAGGATTTGTCTACCGTACCATTTTTTTATCTGAAGACATTATCATTGTGATACGAGAGGATTAAGTTCTCCTCAAAAGACAACAACGGTTTAAGTTCCTCTCTTTTGCTAAATGCAATAAAGGTTGAAGGTTTGCATGATCACGCGGTCTATGAAGTTTAATCTAATGTGCATGGTAGTACTTGGAAGCATATAAGCTCGTGCGGGACTTGGGAGGAAAAAGGAACGTTGTTTTCTTACAGCAACAGTCTCAAGTTACAAAGCTATGAGCTTCAAGTATAAAATTCTAGTTTTGTACATATTATCCTAATGCGTTTCTTCATTCACATGTGCAAAAACGCAATGGACTTTGCGAAATGTTGAATGCGGGAAATGAGTTAGTTTCCGCTCTTACAAATGTTGGACAATTGTGACAAGGAGAGTGCTGAAGCCGTACGACATGGAAATGCTGTCGAGATTTTCTGCTGTATCAACTTGTTTTTTAACCTTTGCATGTTGATAGGTCGCGAGTTCTCTCGTGTAAAAATGTGTGTGTGAAAAAAAGGATCTCTCAATTGAAATTAATGTAGTTAATTAAAATTAATTCATTGTTATGGTTGTGTTCTTTCTTGCAGCTATTTGCCTGCCAGGATGTCACGAAACGCATGGTGATTGCAAGATGCCAAACCAATGTGAATGTCATACTGGTTGGGAAGGACCACATTGTTCCCAGTGTATTCGTTACCCGGGTTGTAAGCATGGACGATGCACGAAGCCATACGAGTGCGAATGTGAAGAAGGTTGGGGTGGATTATTTTGCAACCAAGATTTGAATTATTGTACGAATCATAAGCCTTGTCGCAATGGAGGCACTTGTTTTAACACCGGCTCTGGATCCTATACTTGTTCTTGTCCACCGGGTTTCGCTGGAGCAGATTGTCAAGAGCGAGTGGACGAACGTTGCAACTGTCGAAATGGTGGTACTTGCAGGGTGAGTTGAAAAATCTTTGTACTAGTATTAGCATTAGCCAAAAGCAACCTGTCATTTGTCATCTGTCTCAAAAGTCTAGTTTAGATGGATGACTGTCTTATGCAGAAAAAGTTGCAGGACCAGTGCGTGTGGCTTGGTCGATTAGCTTGTAAAACGAGGGAGTTGATGGCCACGATTGCATTGTTTGATGATGATGACGATTGAAAATTCGAACTGGATTTTTGCAGGAGAATGGGACTGCTGTCTTTTGCCAATGCCCTGAAGGTTGGAGTGGTCCAACCTGTGAGCTGCTCACGGTCACGTGTATGGATTCACCGTGCGCCAATGGAGGGACATGTGTGGATGGACCAGTTCAAGTCTCCTGTACTTGTCCACCTGGCTTTGCCGGAGTCCTTTGTGAGACGAGTCTAGCCAGTCAGTGCCGCTGCGTCAACGGTAAGCCGCCTTTTTGAGTAATGCTTTCATTTCCGCTCACAGCGTCATGCGCATTTCGCGTCGCTGGAATCGGAATCGGTCACAAAGTTTAAAAGCGTAGATATTATGTACGATACAAGTTCATTCATAAAAATAAAAATTATGGAGTGACGGGGCATGATTGTACTAGAGAAACGACCGTTACAGTAATTATGTTATGACCGGTGTTGACCAAATAATCCTTTCTGTACAGGCGGCACCTGCGACCCTTTCACTGGAGCTTGCACCTGCCCATTAGGATTTAGTGGACCGACTTGCTCTACTCCAGTAGACAACTGTGCTGGAAAAACTTGTCAGAATGGCGGAACTTGTATTTCTCTCCCTGGAGCTCGTCATCGATGTCAGTGTGTTCTTGGATGGACCGGAGAATCATGTACAGTACCCGTTAACATTTGTGCAACATTGCCGTGTGCCAACGGTGGAACATGTCTTACCCTTCCTCGGAATGACTATCGCTGCGAGTGCCCTCCAAACTTTTACGGAAAAGACTGTAGTGATCTAACTTGCCCTTGTATCAACGGAGGAATGTGTGTGGGAACAAGTTGTCAATGTCCATCGGGATTCACCGGCGACAAATGCGAAATTCCTATTCATTTAACTCTGGCAAGAAAGGACCAAGCTATTTACGATGAAGACATGCTTTCAGCTGAACACGTTGTATTAGTGGTGGTCGTGTCAGTTGCTGTCCCACTTCTTGTTGTTATTGCAGTCGCAGTAGTGTACCTTCTAAAGAAACGGAAGCGACAAGAACAACGAAGGAATGACGATTTGGCTCGTATGCAAAATGAAGCTAATACGGTTCAAAGTTGCATGAAAGTGAAGTGTCTTGTGGACCCCCACAATATGATAGTGAACAGTTTAGATATTCCGCAAAAGAAAGCAAACAAGCTGAGCAATTTGGACTTGTCTAATCAGTTTTGCAAAGGGATGAACAGTGTAGACAGTTCCCCCGGTTATGGAAGCGGGGGTGGTGGTTATTGCCACAGTGTGAACACAGTCACAGGCATGTGTGATGCATATAGCCCTGTTGGCTCGAAATCTTCCGTGTGTGGGGATTCCGCGTGTGGAGAGCAGTTTCCGTCCAAAGGGTAAGTTACACTTTAAAATATCCGTATTTCCTTTTACTATTACGACTCTAAGTTTTCGCTTAGGTTTATGATCAGGCAGGCAGGCAGAAGATACAACTAAAAGCTTGCAGTTTAACCACAATAACACCAATTATTGGTGTTACGAGGTAGTGATTCTCCATGAGATTTAGGCAAGAAACTTTTTTCCTCTGTAACGGCGCAGTTAAACTACGTCAATTTCAATGATGCCGTACTTAACATGACTTTGAGTCAGCGTAATTGAACCTGAGTGAATAACCGAAGCCGCTTGACATTCTCAAGGATTACGATGACACGAATCATACTTAGCGAACATTTGGAATCTTTTTTGATGCAGGCAAATGCTGTGATGTCTTGTCATCATATTTCAAGAGATTTTTTTTCATTCGACTTCATGTTAAATGGAGCGTAGGACAATTGTTGAGCAATTTATGACATTAGTCTGACTTTTAAAGTCTATGCAATGGCCATCCTTTGATGCAATGTGCAGACTAGACTTATCTTTGGAGCCGCAGTTGTTATTCGGAATTTTTGTGACTCACTTCACGTGAAGGTTATTCAGATTTCAGACAACAGACATGTAGAGAAAAACAAACTATTTATCGCTTGAATGAATCTTGCAGGAATTCTGTATAGGGTATCTTTACCTTTGCTTCAAGTATTTTATCTATTAAGTTAACTAATAATATTTTGTTTTTCTTTTTTTCCAGGGACTTGATCTTGAGTCACCCGGGACATACCCAGTACCCTTACATGGACAAAGGCGGGTTGCTGATGGCTGCACCCGCGTCGTCCGCGTCTCCTAAGGGAGATCCCAGTTGGACTTCGGGACTTCTTCATGCCCCGTGTCCATCCCCGCCGGTTGGCGGTTCAGCTGTGATTAATAATGTAGTGTGTACCTCTTCATCCCCGTCATCCGTCGCGCACCGACATCACCCACCCCCATTCAGTAACAATAGGCTAAGTGGAGACCACAACTTCAACCATCGGCTAAGTTACAAGGAGAGCAATAATAATAAAAATAATAATTCCAATTCAAATAGTAACAGTAATAGTCACTTGGCCACGGAAGTGTGACCCTTAGAGTGTTATATGCCATTAGCAGTTCACGACAAATTTATCGGGGCGGGCCCTTTATTGTGACTCCTTTGCATGACTTTCAATTTTTTGACATGTCGTCCTTGGATTCTAGGATGACTCTCATCATCATTTTTTGATTTTTTGTTTTTATTTTTTCAATAACTTATCCGGTTGACAAGAAATTTTTTTGTAAAATTTCATTTTGACACCAATTTTTTTATATCCCATCAACGATCGTGTTTTTGGGTTTACATTACAGGACCCGAACCTGCTGTGGTCTAGTTGACTTTACATTTAAGATTTAACAATATAAACAACACTTAAAAATAGTAAAATTATTGAGAAATCGTTTTCTGTGGAAAAGAGACTGAGCTACCGATAATTCCGCAAGAATGAAGTTCATTAGAATTTGTTAAGGATTTTGGGGGGTTTTTTCTTTTGCTCTCGTACAAGGTATAAAAAATTTACTCTAAGTACCTCGGGAATGAAAGCGACGTGTTTTTTTAAGAAATCAGTTTAATTTGTAATAAAATTAAAGGATTCAAAATGATCTCCCAAAGACTGGTGTATTCCGTTCCTGTGTAAGTATAGAATATTAAATTCACCAAACGATACGTCAAAAGGTTGATCGAGTTTGTGTTTGTACTTTAACTTTTCTATATAAGAATATATTATGGTAATATAACTTTTCCCCGTCATCCATCAAAACGTCTCTTTACAAATTGTTTACATAATGCTTTATAGTTTAAATGGAAAAAACATCTTGGTTTCATGCTGTCTCATCTCACTTTCCCCCTGTCAAATTGAAAACATTTATTAATTTATTATTTTTTTTCTGTGGACGCTGTGGACCGTCAGTTTTTGATTAACCAACCCAATATTACATTAGCACACAACACAAAGGGAATTTGTACTTCAAGTATCCACGTTTACAAACACAATGTGCAAGTTTGTTCGGTTAATTTAATTATAGAGTGACGTAATAGTCTAATTAAGTCATTTAAATACAGACAAAAATAATAATGGGAGAAATTACTACAATAGTACATACTACACTACAGCTTTTTTTCGTTTGTACAGGATTGCCCCAAGTTACTAGCATTTACTAACTACACGCAAAAATGGTCCTTTTTTGTCCAATAACTATTAGAATGTCGTGTGTGATTGTGATTCAATTTATTTTGCGGAATTTTCATTTTTGCTGAATGCGTATATTTACTTACGTTTAAAAGTTGATTACAGAGAGAGATGAGACATTCAGGTGCAAATTTATTACTACCAATTTTTGTTCACAGAAAGAGAAATGTGGGAGTAAGAATTTATTATACAAATTGAAAATTCTGTTTAAAAAATCTAAAAAAATTTTGTACACTCTAGAATGTAATGCATGAAAACGAATTTATATTTAAAAGAAAAGAGAGAGAGACAAAACTATAAACTACAACAACAAACTCCTATAGTTTAAAAAACAAGTTTTTTGAACGAAATATATTAAATTTCCATACGAGAAACATTAAAAATAATAAATAAAATGACAAAATAATAATAATATAAAAAATATAATCATTTTTGTGTAATTTGCATTCATTTTTTTGTATTTGCATCCAAGTTATCTAACGAGGTATCTTTACGATAGGATGGTGGTACAGTGCTACTACGTGATATACACAGTTCACAGTACACACCTACACACACACATTACGCACTTTGAGGATTTTAGCTAATTGTGCACGCAGAATCCACATAAATTTGCGACATTTTTTGAGGCTAGCAGACTACTTTTGATTTTTTCCGACGAGGACCCTGACTTTGACTTTTGCGAATCGTGGGGACGCTTTTTCGCACACGTAATATATTTATCTACTAGGAGCAAAATAGTGTCGTAGTAAAGCAAAAAGGAAAACTGCTTTGGAGCGTAAAAGGTTTGTGAAACGTGTTCAGCATGCGTTCGTTTGTTCACGGTTTTACATTTTTGTACACTTGATCCACAAATGAAGAGAAAAAAAATGACAGTTTATGTTGACCTGTCCAGGTTTGTCCAGTGGAAACTATACGTGGTCTTGTACTCAAAACCTTCCATTTTGTTCATTTACCTTGTCCATTTTGCATTTTATTCAGGTTTTGGCAGTTTCCGTTCTTTCATTCCTTTCTCTCTGTGTCCCGGCTTGAAGCTCTTTTGTGTCATTTTTGCTCTCCATTTCATTTTAAAAGCTCACGTACGCTCCATTCCCTATTTTTTTCCCAATTTTTCCATCGCTAATTTCAACATTGTAGTGTATTATGTTACTATTCTTTGCATCAGAGGAGCAAAGTGGCTTGAATGTAAGAGAAACAGGGCAGGGTCCAGAAACACACAGAGGAAGAATTGTAATAAAAATATGGCTGTATAATTTCTTTTTCTTTGGGGGTTGGTTGGAAAAAGTAAAGACGAGAAAATCGTGTATCGTAGAATCGTAATGTATCGTATATCCCCATTGCGCCTCCGAGGTTCGAGCCACCCGAGCAAAGGAGAACTTTGGGGAGGATTTCCGGTGGACAAACATAATAAATGGTATAATTAATTTACCTTCTCTGTAGCTCGTTCCTTCTTCATCCACAAAGAAGAAGGGGAAGATATAACATTAAAAGAGAGCTGAGTACGGACAAAAGCTTTAGGAAAAGAGCAACAAGCAACACATACATTTCCAACCAATGAAGACTAAAGGAGTTTAGTAGTAGCCAAGTAAAGAAGACCAAGAACCAAGTTTAGTGCTCAAGGGGTTGCACAGTGCACAACCTGAATGCAAGATTTTTTTATTATTATTTCTTTTCCACTGTGCCTTCTTCCAAGTTCCATCAACGCTGGTGCTAGTGCTAGCTCCTGCTTTGGCTACCTTCTTCGTACGTATATATGTCTTTTTCTTCTGCTTTCCGGAGCTGTGTGTTCTCTTGTGTTATTTCTCACGGTCTTTTCTGTCTTATTCAAAAGCCTGTTGCATCACACACACAAGAAAAGTAACCCCCGCCTTGACTTTGGAGTATCCCAAACCCAATCCCTTTTCTTTCAACGAAGGCACAAGGAGAATCTCAAAATGTAAATCTTAAAGGCTCCTTTTTGCTGCACAACCTCAAACTCTGCTCCTACTCCTTCATAAAATGCAATGCATTTTCACTCAAGCATCAGCTCTGTGTTATCCTTTTAGTATATCAAAAGAGAGAGAAGCTCAAAAAGCTAACATAACATAACGTTGTTCGTACTTCTTTCTTAGCAAAAAGGAGCTTCTCTTCTGAGCGCGGTGTCTTCACTCACTAACTCACTACTTCTTTTTTATGTTTTTTACACAAGTTATACTATTACGTATTGCATTTAATACAGCACCAAGTCCCACCACCAACCACCTTATTGCAACTATGAACCAAACCCGACAACAAGCAAGAAGACGACCCATCCTTCCTAAAATGCTCCTGGAGAGTTTTTGATACATGGAAAGTATAAATGTTACGAGAATTTTTTGACGTGACTCCTTTTTCCACTGCTGCCTTCGAACAAAAGTGTGCCTGCCAACTTATTTTGCCTCGCCTTTTCCCTTTATTCTTCTTAAGGGATACGAAAACCATGGTTCAATTCAAGGTCTTTCTGTCTTTAGAATCCACTTGTGTTGTTTCCACAATTTTCTGACTGTCGCAGGCTTTTACTTACTCCAGAACCGTACAGCATACAATTTTCGTGGTGGTCCCTGTCCGTGGTCCATTTGGGTGCTGCCTTTGGTGGCTCTCTTGACCTTAATCCCGTCCTTGACCTGTCCACAATGTCCGTGAGATCTTTCGTGATCTCGTCGCAGTGTCAACTTTTAACCTTAAAACCGAAAAAAGCAAAGACCATCTTTTAAAAATCTGCAAGCATTCGTTTTTTATTAACAAAAACGCAGTTACAAATGATCCCATTCCGCAAGCATGAGCAGTAGGACTTGTAGGACCAAAACAACAACTTCTGTCTGGTCTCCCGGTTTTGATCCTAAATCTTGATCTCGAGAAAAGCGTCACAAGTTAAGACGTTTGTCATTGTAACTTGTCTCGTTGTGTTGAAGCTCTTTGAACGTTTGCTTCGTAGTCGTCATCATCATCATCGTCGTCGTCGTTTAAGGTTTAGTTGATGACTCTTTGGGCCAGTTTGGAAGCCTCTTTGCCTCGTTCCTCCTGTCCCTTAAGAATGTAGAAGGACGATGGAAAAAGACTAGAGAAGAATTGCTCCTTCGGCTTCGTGAAGGAATTTCTGGATCAAGTCGCAGCATCCTTGGCATTTTAATGCATCCTCCTTCATTCTATCATATAAACGTGTATAGGAGAGAGTCCAAGTCGTCGTCGTTTGTTGCACAATATTTGAGTCGTCGTCGTCAGTCGTCGTCTTATGTAGTCTGTCTCTCTTTTTCTTTCTTCTTCTCCATTCCCCACGAAGGAACATAAGAATGAGCCTTTGAAGATGACGACAAACAACGAGAAGCAATAAGACATACCTTGTGTAACTAAACTATCGTATATCAAGTAGCTATAAAGTGCAGTACAGGTACGAAATCAGGATTACATTATTGAGTAACTCTCCGCTACACTTCTCCTATAGAGCCATTTAAATCGGTTGCTATCACCGAGAAGGATTAATTAAACTCTCTATAGGAGAGCCACTGGACGAGAATTAGTCCGGTTTTTTTTCACATAATAATCTCAATCTCAAACCATTTTTTTTATTTTGAAACATCCAAAGACGCTTTTACATTTTTTAAAAAGTTTCCATTTTTTGCACAGTGATTGTGTAGAGTACAGTAGAAACTTTAATTCTTCCGTTACCAACAGCTTGCTTTTGTTACTTGAATGAAGAGAAAGGATGAACATGAAATCAGAATTGTGCAAAATGACACAAAAACATAAGGAATTACATATGCAACAGTATTTTGCAACAGCAGGTGGAACTATAGTTATCTGTCGTGGAAAATGCAAATGGAATGTCGATTGGATTGTGTTTGCTTGCGGTTTGCAATGGACGCAATGGTCGGTCGGTCGTCGGACCGGATGTTGAACTTGAGAAGTTTTCTTTCTATACACATTTGCATTTGCATTTGAATTTGAATTTGAACAAGAAGAATCATTGAACAAAGTCAACAGAGAGTGTGAGCAGTGACCATGTCTCTTTTTTGGCACTGTGCACACAACACACAAATCCCCAATGACAATAAAGTGAGTGAGCACATCCGTACAGAAAGGGCTGACCAGGTGGCCGCTGACAAAATATTTGGTCAATTCCATTCTCTAAGTAGTAACTTCAAAAAGCTCGTTTGCTCATACATTGTTGTCCAATTCGCTTCGCTTCCTTGCTCTGCAGAAATTTGTATTCTTACCTTCCCACCTTTGTCACCAGTTTTTTGAAATTAGAAAATAAATTTTCAAGATTTGTGTTTATACTTTGCTTCCAAGTCAAATTTGCGTGTGGCCTAGCAAAAGCAATGCAATCTTCTTCTTTTCTCATTCTATAGTCAACGAAACAATGATGATGACAATAATACAAGAACGAAATTATCCTTTTGTACTAAAAACGTCAACGAACACATTTCAAAACGTGAACAGAAGACTCAGAGAATTTGTTCTCGTCCAATTGTGAAAAACCACTAAAACTGTCGCTCTGTAACCCTCAAAAAACGTTTCATGTGGTTTTCTTGTAATGAACTCGTAGTTTTTTGCGTCCAAACTGTCCACAAAGTCAATAAAAGCCTTTTTCTCGACTTGTCGTCATACAATACAATGAACTTGTCAAACTGTCAATTCCTCTCAAATCCTGTCAAATTTGTCATCCTTCCGTTCACATATTGAAAATACATGTTTGTTAAAACAAACTCAAGCAGTATTTTTAACAACCTTTTTCTGCATTTAAAACCCCATACTCTTTATTAAAAAACTACAATTCAAATTTGGTGTACATTGTATATACATAATCTAAAATGTTTTTTTTCGCAATGTTAATTTGGCAATGATAATTCTGTCCTTGACGGTTTCTTTGTAAAAGAAGCACATTGGCCGAAACTTCCGTTCCAAAATATTGCCATTTCGTTTTTATCTGGAGTGTGTTCCTGTTTAATCCGTAGGAGCACTTATGACGGACGGCGAGTCGTGTGTCCACTTGCCTAAATGACGTGCACGGTGGCCCTGGACTAGTTCATTCATCCAGAGAAAACGAAAAGATTACTAGTTGAAATTGGCCAGTAGCCAGCATGCAAATCATATATTTGATAGAAAGGATTCGCAAGAAATGTATAATATCGTACAATAAGTGACGATTGTGAAAAGTCAAAGGGCACGAGGCACATCCTGCCTTGGGCAGGAAACGGTCTCACACAGCTACGCATTTTTACCGTAAATGAGCATTGAGGTTCGGATGTCTTAATCAGACACTTGTCCCCGTGTCATCTCATTAGCTCTCCCCCGCAGTGCAAAATCCTTTCTGCACACTACTCACATCAGTCAACAACTCAAATGAGTCTTTGCTGTAGCTTATTTAATCTCCAACTCACTTCCTTTGTCAATAATCTCTTCTTTAATGGATTGCTTTAGCTGCTCTTGTAATAAGTCAGCTATGTCTAATCGTACAGGATTTTCCGGAACCATTCACAAAACAATCTGTTAAGGTCAAGGGTCATCGTCATCTTACTTCCTTTCAAAAATCAACTTATTTTTTGGAGCAATTTAATGCTATTTGAAATCAAATGTTTTCCGAAATCTATTGAGAATCTTAATAAATTATTGAAAAAGTTTTTCCGAATGCCGTACATAGTAAAGTTGTAGCTTGCAAATTGCAATTTTTGTAAGTTTTAAGTAATGACTCAATCTGTTAAAAGTGCTCAAAATGATGCCTTTGGACAAATTGTACTTGAACGTGGGAGACGAAGCGGGAGAAAGGAGAAAATCCCGTTAGATGAGTAGTTGTTTTGCGGGCAAAGTAAGCAATTTGCAGAATAAAAATCTACC